>JANZLQ010000032.1:25606973-25636281 GCA_026212715.1 Elanus axillaris
ACCCCAACTCTCTCAGCCTGTCTTCAATAGGAGAGGTCCTCCAGCCCTCTGAGCATCTTCGTGGCCCTACTCTGGACCTGCTCCAACAGGTCATTGTCTTCCCTGTGCTGAGGACTCCAGAGCTGGATGCAGTACTCCGGATGGAGCCTCACAATAGCGGAGCAGAGGGGGAGAATCACCTCCCTCGACCTGATGGCCACACTTCTCTTGATGCAGCCCAGGATACAGTTGGCTTTCTGGGCTCCAAATGCACATTGCTAGGTCATGTTGAGCTTCTCGTACAACCAACAACCCCAAGTCATTCCCCACAGGGCTGCCCTCAATGCCTTCATCGCCCAGCCTGTACTTGTGCTTGGGATTGCCCCGACCCATGTGCAGGACCTTGCACTTGGCCTTGTTGAACTTCATGAGGTTCTCATGGGCCCACCTCTCAAGCCTGTCCAGGTCCCTCTGGATGGCATCCCTTCCCTCCAGCGCGTTAACCACACCACTCAGCTCGGCGTCATCAGCAAACTTGCTGAGGGTGCACTCAATGCTACTGTCCATGTCGCCGACAAAGATGTTAAACAGCACCAGTCCCAGTACTGACCCCTGATGAACGCCATTCATCACTGGTCTCCACTTGGACATCAAGCCATTTACCACCATTTTTTGAGTGCAACCATCCAGCCAATTCCTTATCCACCAAGTGATCCATCCATCAGACCCATGTCTCTCCAATTTAGAGACAAGGATGTCATGCGTAGGACAGTGTCAAATACTTTGCACAAGTCCAGGCAGATGACATCAGTTGTTCCTCCCTTGTCCACACTGTAACCCCATCAGAAGAGGCTGCCAAATTTGTCAGGCACAATTCACCCTTAGTGAAGCCATGTTGGCTGTCACCAGTCTAGGTGAGGGCTTCATTTGCTCAGTCTTCCTCGTCAGCTGGCCTGTAGCAGACCCCCACTCTAAAGTCACTTGTCCCTGCCTGCCCCCCCTTTAATACTGACCCACAGGCTCTCAGTCGGCTCCTCATCCATCCCCAGGTGAAGCTCCGTGCGCTCCAGCTGGTCATTGACATATGAGGGCAACACCCCCTCCTCATCTTCCCTGGCTGGCCTTCCTGAAGAGCTTGTATCCTTCCATTCCAACACTCCAGTCATAGGAGCCATCCCACCACGTCTCTGTGACATAAACTGCACCAGACCAGAGCAATCTAGCAAACAGATTTTAACACTCAGACCACAGGTGGATCCTCTGAATAACTCCTAAATCCCACGTCTCTTCATATGACATCTGGCTTCTCCCTGCTTTTTTAGCAAGTACTTTCCTAAAACAATATTTGCAAACAGCAGTACATATGGGCAATCTCTTCTTCCTACACAATCTCTTGTTCAAACCATGGAAATGAAGCAGTATTACACAAGAAACCCTCTTTTAAATTCTTGACAGGTAAAATGGTCACCCACTATTTGAAGACAGCTTTACTGTCACCCTACTTAATAGGAAGAACTAGATGACTAGCTCAAAAAGCTTCAATCTTTTGTTATGGTCATAGTAAACCAGGATGTTTTAGTTTTATACAAAGAACTGACAAGCTTTATATTAAAGACTGACAAGCCACAAAAGGATATTAATATATTTTAGAGTATGTGTGTATTAGCAAATTACGCAGCCAAACATGTGCAGACCTACAGAGTAACAGTAGGGACTAAGGACCCAGTGTCCTTCCTGTGCACATCAGGGGCCTTTATGTATGAAAAGTGAGAAAAAGCTTCTGGAAGCCATACACATTTCTCAGCCAGATCAACAGAGAGACAAAAGGCATCATCAACTGGAATGATCCACAACATAATTCATACAGCTGATAGGTTCTGAATAAACATGGTATTGCTGCACTAGCCCATGCCTATCTTGGATACCACTGTGGTCATTCTTCTGGGATATAAACCAGATAATCTTTCTCCGAAACATAGGTTCTGAATTCTCCAAATAAAATAATATCACTTTTAGCATCAAAAGACCTATGACAGACACATAGTTGGGCAGCTGTAATTAGACAGTACATATGAGCTGACAAACTTATTAGGTTATATATTTTCTGGACAGCTGAGCTATTGTCATAGTTAAAAAGCTAGAGAGATTAAATGAGCAAATAAGAAATCAAGTGCATTCATAATATTTATGTGCCATTTACCAATCCCAGACTACAGCTAGAAGTACTGTCCCTTTTCCTAAGAGATCAGTCATAAACTGCAGTTAAAAACTTTTTTCTGGTTACGACCATTGCAGTTATTGGCTTATAGAATATTAAACATTACTTTTGATGAAACATTCACAACTGCAATGTGATACTAGATTCATGACTGCAAGTGAAGAAAAATTCAGAAGGAAAAGAAAAAAAGCCTGAGCAACCCAAAGCAGTTGTGAAATGCATGCTGTGGACAGAATTTCAGTTATACAACCACATGCATCACGAGGCTATGCCACGTAAGTTGGAGGGGGGGAGGTGAATCAAACATTGCTGTTGCTAGCCCCAAGCACAGCCCCTCAGGGCCAGTAAGATCCACCTTCAGGTGTCCAAAGGAACTACTGATGCCTATAGTTTCTCAATGCATGCACCACATAACTGGCTCTCTTGAAGCAGTAACACTCATGATCTTCAAAAATAAGAAATTAAACAAACTACAATCTGCAGAGAAGTATCACAGCTGTATTCCTTTGACAGTGTTCTGAATTTCAACCATTTCTGTCCTTACTTTTGAAAGAAAAGAGGAAGGAGGAAGGATCACATTCAAGCCAGCAAGAGGATCGCTCTGCCTTCCCCCTGACTAAGTGATGATTGATTCATTATTCACAGTCACAGTTATCAAACTGCCAAGATCTCAGATGTACAACACTGGCCTTTACAACAGTGACAAAAGTCAAAAATAGGGGTATCCCTTGTATTTGTATAAACACAACAAAAAGTAGCAGAAGAAGGAGGTTGAAATGATGAAAAGATTCACATATTCACTCTGCAGACAGTTTTTCAGTCTTACTTTTTAGAAAGTCCTCTGTCAGTACCTTAACAATGAAGTAACAAGCCAGCTTAGGTCTCCAGAAAAGTAAATCTGAATCTCGCAAGAGTAGTATCCATCATCATTGTGTGTCACTGAAAAGTATGTTGCACGCTTCAGAAACATATTTCTATCAGAAAGTATATCCAGCTTGATAAATTTTTTTCTCTCCCGCTATCTATCCTCCATATTGCTTAAAATTCTCTTTGTCTTCCAATTTGGAAGGGAATCTTTTGAAAATGTCCACTGAACACCCACATATTTCAAAGAATAATGGAGCTACTTATCACAAAGCGAGAGAAGAGAGCTACCAGGATTATCAGGAAAAACTTCCTGTCAGTGAAATCTGTTAGATGAAATAGTAGCCCCAGAAGAATGATAAAAATCTCGTGGTCTGAAACATTTCAAAGCCAGAGCAGTCACAGCAATCGATAACTTACTGTAGAAAACCTGGCTTGGGATAATACACTGGACAAAACAATACAAACTACGGGGTACTTCCTGCCTTTTTTCAAATCAGTGAATTCATTCCAAAACCAAAAATTGGGTGAGAATGGGAAACAGGCCCCTTTAACTATAAAAAAGAAAAAGATAAAGCAAAGCTACTATCGTAAGTTCCAATTTACTTCTTTGTCCTCAAAATGCTGGACAGAGGGCCAGCAGAAGGCCTGTCAATCCCTTAAATCCCTTCCAAGTTATGCTTTGATGGAAAAGCTGGGATTCAAATAATACAGTGACTTTGTGCAGGACTCCTGAACAAAAAAATAATTTTACTCATAGCAGTATGATAACTGTCTTGCACAGAGGTCATGAGTACAAATTTCAGGTTCATTCACCACCTCCATTCTTCACATCATCAGGAAACAGACACATTTTAAAACAAAAGCAGACATTGTCACTGAAACTCCTCCATAAAATAGCACTTTGAGATGTTCACAAGACAGTGCCATACTGTAGGAGAAGTACCTGTGTTTACCTATTTGCAACTACATAAACCACTGTATGGTGCTGAGTTCGTTTGCCCTAAATGCCAAGCTGTAAGAGGAAAAAACAGATTTCAAGGCTGAAAATCCAATTTGTTGGGAAGATAGTTTTTAAAGCCGCCTATTTCTTTTTGATAATTTAATCAAACCAGCTCCCAGATTTTCTGCAGTAACCCAATCAAAACTTGCAGCCTCCTTCTGCTTGTATATTGCCCAGATGAGAATAGAACGTAGTGTTTTAAAATTACTTCGCCTAGAAAACCTGCTCTGATTTACACTCTCGAGCTATCTTCCTGTTTCCATGTATTTAATGTATAAACCTCCGTAAATCAATGCAGTTTGTCCAACTTTTCATGGCAAAAAGCCCAAGTACCCCATACAGTAAGTACTTGGAGGATTTCAGCATTAAGGTCCTATATGGCTGTCGGTAAGTACGAGCAATCCAGCGGCAACTCAGGCACCTAAACTTCATTACGTAGTGCTGGTTTAAGAGTCTCAGCGCATCCTGCCTAGCCTCCTGCTGCCCCCCGAAAAGGCAGCGGATGTTCCATAGATACTATTTCGTATCTGCCAACCCTCAGCATCCGAATCTTCTCTCCCCTAGCTGTCTGAATTCCTGAAGTCCCATTCCACTCTACTCCGTCAAAACCCTCACTAATTTCGATGAGTGATCTCACAGTAGCACTGCGCAAGCAGAACTCTTCTGTCAAAGTAACTCGATCAGATTAACAGCAGAGAAGACAAAAGCTCACTTGCCTAAGTGTGCAAATTAATATTTGTAACACATCTTGAAAGTCCAGTATGTCCAACCTCACGGTCTCCCGTTTCTGTACCTCACTTCCAATTAATGAGGGCATCGTTACCACTGGATCCCCTCTCCTTCAGCGCAGCGGTTCCCCAGTATAACTCACTCATGCCTATGGAATCCTTTGCTCTTTACACCAGAACAGAGATTCGGCCGGTGCAGCCTTTTCCCCTAATGTCTTTGATATTGCACTGGTTAAATGACAAAATATAAGCAAAAAGTATTGTTTACCTTCTTTTTTCCTTCAAAAAAGGTCAACTTTTACTATAATCAGTAATACAGGCTTGATTCTTTTCTCAGTGATGCCAATTTTCTAAGGAAATTTCACTACCCCGTGTCCTCAGCTGGGATAAATACATATTCCATGGACTGAGACAAGTAACTTCAGTGGGACTATTTCTGACTTGAAAGGGTAAATTCTTAACTCCCAGTTATTACTTTTGACTGCCATTTTTGGATACTTCCCTTATTGCAGTAGGTTTAAACACCAGACAGGAAAGGACTTTTTTTTGCATGTGCTCCTTCAAGGGAAGGACGAATGACTGTTACTCTCAAGCATATTTCAGCCACTCTCACACACCTGCGTTAGCTTAATGTACAGCAGTACTTCTCCAAAACTAACTCAGCTCGTAATTTTCAAAAGTTTAACTGTTCTTCTATTGTATCAGTATCTCTCCTTTTTTCTTAATGGAGCCTAGAGGTTCTGGGTTTATGTAGTGTTTATCTGTATCAATATCGATGTCTCTGTTGTGCTTTAGACAGTGTCAGTGTTAGAAAAGGGGCAAGATTTCCTGTTTATACCGCGTTCACCCCAGCTGATCATTTAAAAATATGTATTATTCTTCCACGGTTCAGCAGTGCTGTTGCTGGATACCTTCTCCATTTGAATACTGTAATGCAGTCAGTTAAATAACAAGGCAAATGTGCACTTGACCATTTTAGCAGCCTGCATAAGCAAAACCCTGCCTCTTCCAACAGATGATGATGAAAAACAATCTTTAAAAAAATCAGAAAACCACGACAGAAATCTTAGAGCAGATCTCCAGCTGATATTAGCCAACACAGTCCTATAAAAGGAGCTACACCTCTTGGTATCTACCAGGGGTCAGGTGGTATCATCTATCACTACCAAGCAATGCCAACATACTAGATAAGATTTCTAGTTCTAAAAACAGTGTTTATGTGGTGAAGGAAAAAAAAAAAGCTTCATAAAGGCACAGCCAGTATAACTGATAGCATTTTGCAATTATCATTTGAAAGTGTATCAGCATATAAAAGCTGGAAGATGTTTTCCAGAAGTTGCTAAAGGTGGGCCGGCTTCTGATGGCTTCAGAAAATCTACACTGCCCTTTGCAGAATGCAAACAGCATTATATTTCGGAAACTGTGTTTCAGGGATAGTTTAGGAAGAGCTTTAAAGTAGGCAGTAACTAAGGGGAGAATACTAGTTCGGTGTACAGGAACTCCCCACTTCTTTCTGAGTCTTGGCTACTCTAAGATATACATTGAACCTTAGCTAAAAGAAACAGAATGTATTTGAGTTTATTATTGAAATGAGCACTGTGTTTGTCACACTTGTGGGTTTTTTTCTTTTACAGTCAAGGCAACCACAAATGTGCTTAAATTCATCCTCAACACAAGGAAACTACATTCAATACATATGTTGGGAGCACTTTAAAAGAGCAGGTGATATGCTAATAAATCAGGACAGAACTGATTTTGAAAATCTTCTGTGTACTTGCATTCTAGAAGAATTCAGCACTAGCAAGTAAGTAAATAAGGACTGTAAGAAACAAGCAAATTATATATAATTAAAAGCATCTGATATCTCCATACAAAGTATTCCTTTCTTAACAAATAATATCATAGAAAGATTACAGCAGGTGGGAACAAATTAATAAAAAGTGGGAGAGTTTAAAAAATGCTCGCTTTTGGATATTATAATTAAGACATTAAGGCATCTTCAAAAGGACTGATTTTTTTTTTAAAGGCAAATACCCACTTTCTTGAAATCAAGCATTTCTATGTGATTTTACACAGGACACAGAAAAGCACACAACTCTAGAGTTCAGCACTAAATTGGAAGTGAGGCCACTTGATTTCTGATTGTCCTGTTGAGCCCCTATATGGCTCTGATCTCTGGCATTATTTGCTTTGTGTCATTTCCACATCTGGAAAAGAAAGCTTCCCCACCTCACTGCAATGACACGAAACTTAGCTAACAGTTGCATTTAGCACACTTTGATGCCTTTCAAGGCAAGGCGAGCATCAAAGAGCAAGTATCAAAGTATCAACAGCAAAATTACTAAATATTTCCCTTTTTTACATTCTAGAAAATCTAAGTTATCCAACAAAATGCAAATGTTTCCATCTGAAACAATCTTTAGAAATTGTTTAGTAACAAAGGCATCACAGAAAAGAACAAAGAACTGCTATCAGGGAAGCACTGTTCAAGGGCTGTCAAAGCTTCCATGCGTCCGAGTGCCTCTGTCCTTATCTGGTGCTGCCAGTGAGCTACTGTGCAAACAAACACGAGTCATTTCCCTTTTTTATGCCTAATTTTTTTCTGTCCATACAATGGAGATGAAGTACTTTGCATAGCAAATACCGCTGAGTTCTAAGGACAACAAATATCCATAAAACAGATCAGATTCTTATTTCAAAAATAATCTATTATGTTTGCATCCCTATGGCTTTTTTTCCCTACATTTAGGGGCTCTGTATGATATTTGATTTTATACTTTATTGAATGAAGGTTACACAGAGATAGCTACTGAATTTATGATCAATAGAAAATTGCAAAGTTTTTCTCCCAACCAATTCTTTCCAATGATCCAGCACAACACATCAATAAAAAGCTCTGAATTGACATTGTTTCCCTATTTCATGCCCTGTTTAAGTTCCCTGGGGATGACAGATTAATTTAATTAGTTTTATTGAACCATCTAGTTGCTTTTATTGGCAAATCCACTCATAGGAAGAAGGCTGCAAATTTCTCTTCGGGTTAGCTTTGTCCTCCTGGTCCATTTTTTAAATTAAAGTGAATTTACTGTCATTTCTTATATAGTTTTCTGCTATGCTTTCTGCTGTTAAGACTCACATTTGTGAAGAGCCTCCACTGACACTTATATAGGAAGTTTAAAGTTGTTGTTTTTCCTAAATGTGGTTAACGAAAAAAGGAAGCAGACAGCTACCGTCAAATGGACTGTGAACCAAATGCATCGCTCAGCTTTCACTAGGGAATTAAATTAATCTGATCGCAACACAGAATATGGCTCCTGCATGCCACCTGGAAGCAGAGAAATGGTCAGCCACTTTCCAGCTTCCTCCGCTTGACAGCTTGCTTGGCACAGAAGCATCAAAACAGCAGCACTGAGGCTATGAGGTATATATCTAAGGTTCAGTTTGCTCAGAGATGGATCTGATCGAAGTCCTCAGACTTCAGTGCACTGCCAGGCAGTGTGAGGTATATGAAACAGAGCAAAATTAACAGTAGGAATGGACTAAATTTAATCCCAGTGGTCAAATGCCCAGGACCATGTTAAAAATACCAATCTAAACTTGGGTTGGGATATGAATTTTATTCATGGCAGCATTTTTCTATGCAGCTGACTGATCCAGGATCTCGTATTTTTAGAAGGAGAAATAATTTAAGATCTAGATGAAAAATCTGAAGCTTGGACCATCGCGGGGGGGGGTCCTGTATTTTTTTGTAGAAGGTCAACAGAGATATTTTATGCTCCAGCAAATTTCCCAATCTTCCTCTCAGTTTAGAAAAATGAGCAGATGCTGCCTTCTAACTCTGGACATCATAGTTCTTTACACCACTTTTCAAACACTCTTCCTAAGATCTGAAAGAGCCTCTTGCCCTGTGTGGCAATTTCGTAAAAAGCGGGGATTTGGTCTATTTCCACAAGATTTTGCCCAAAGTTGTTCTAGGAAGTGCTTAGTTCTGAAGAGACCACAAGCTGACCACAACTACAGAAATCTGTGTCATCAATTCCTTTGTAAATCCAACTCTTCTGAGGCTTCTTCAACTGCACAGTCAAGAAATCACTCTTCAGATTTTTCTCTGGACTTAAGAAACATAGCGGAGCTGTACAACCTCAAAGTAAATGCCAGTTAGCTGTTTTATTATCAGATTGTTTTTACACTCAAAGCTAAAAGAACAAACTAACAAAACTAAATACATAATTTAGCATAAGCATAAGGGGGATCAGTGATTCTAAGAGCAGCACAAACAAAAGTATCAAAATAAATGGCTAATAAAAGGATTCCTCTTACCAATATCTTTGCTCTGGATTTGCACAAGAGGTGGTCATTTTTTTTTCCAGATGCTGAAAACTTGTGCAAAGCTTTACAGCAAGCATGAAAAATTTCATCTTTCTGGACCCGCGCTCTAATCACTAGATTACATTCACACAGGTTCACCAGCCCTTTCACCTATCTATTCATCTGGTTAATGTTATCCTTTTGATAAAAAACACATTTGGGATGCTGTAAGTAGAAAAACTAAGAGACTTACGTAAATCTTAACCCAGCCTTCAAGTGTCCATCCATTACAGAATCAATAAAAACAGTTAAAGAATTTGCCAATTATGGAGGGAGTGCTCACATACTTTTTAAATATTATGCATTTAAGATATATATAGCTCATGTTCTGTTGGAGTATATATGCTTTAAATGCTGAGCTCAGAGTTTCAAAATGACATTTAAGTATGTTCATCCATGTCCCATCAAATCTGGTAGAAGTGAGGTAAAAGCCTTACTACAGGATTTACTTGTCAATTAGTCTCTTAACTCTCATTCTGTCATGGCACCAAGCACACTTTGAAAAACAAAATTACTGGGGTTTTAGGAATACTAAAATCTGGAAGATTAAATTCCTGTAGCAAAGATATACTTTTACGGTCCAACTAAGTTATAATGTATCTGTGTGCGATTTAAACCATACATATCACTAAATGAATTACACAGAATTTAGAAGGACCTTATTTTGACTCCAAATCCTGTTCTACTTCAGCTAAGAGAATATCTTTCCAAATAACACAAGGAAGAACAGGAGTAGCCAAAGGTAGTATTACGCATTCAGATACAAAAAAAGACAATATTCTAAAAAAGCAATTTTCTTTATTACGATATTAGCAACCCTTAAAAAGCCAATGAAAGTCAAGAATGCAAAAATTCATTAATACTGTTCCCGTATTTACAAGAATGGAACGATGCTGTCAGCAGAAGACTCTAATGTGCTCACATGGGGTTACTCCAGGCTGGCATTTATAGCCTCAAAGGGCTCTTTTTTGATAGGACAGAATTTGTTTGAGTTTCACTATGTGTAAATTTAACTAATGAAGAAAAACTAAACATTAGTTATGAAATCAGATTCTTATGAGATGCTTTTGAGAATAATGTGGAAACTCCTGGTGAAAATATCCTTGCAATCCCACCTAGAGAGCTAGTACAAATACATGAACAAGTGAAAACCACCTTATATAAATATGGTACCCTGAGAAATCAGTGGGATCCAATTACTTATATCTGTGTCTTCTGTTTCCAATGTTATGACAGTCAAAAATCTATCCGATGGTGATGTTTTTCAAGGAACTTTTTTTAAAGAGCTTCGATATATTTACACACACAATTGAATGGGCTTGGTTATTTGCTTATACAGCTAGCTATCTCCATATCTAATTAAGCAGGACTGCATTTTCTGACATTAATGAGCATTAACATGTGGATCAACACCATTATCAGGCCAAATTCAGAAAGGTAATCTGAAAATGGTTAGATTTTGCTTGACAGTAATCACAAATATATCCCCACAGTAAATATCTGAACTCATACATAAAAATGAAAATTTCCGCAGCCTGTTAGCAGATAGTCTTATTAAGCTATCACAGTTGCATTTTTTTAAAACCAATATTTTATAAAGTATTTTGCACTGTTCTGATGCTAAAATGCCTTGTGCTTTAAGTGGAATTTTTGCAGGTCATTAGGTTATAATGCAAACCAGTACCTCTGGGTATTTTTAAAGGAAAATGAAGGTGGGAGGAAAACAAGCTGAGCTGTTTTGTTTATAGCAGCATAGGAAACTACATTTCTAAGCATGTGATTCAGCTAAAGCTCTACCTTTTATACAGTTTTAGTGGCAGATGCTATAGTGACAATGAAAGTGACTGAAATACACACTGAGGCTCTTTGCAAGTAGCATCATGATATGCAGCATGCTTCTAAGATAGGAGCTATCCCCAGTGTATCAATCATACATAAAGAAGACCAGAACCTAATTTTCAATCCTCTTATCTCAGCCCCTAGTGTCTCCTTTCTCTTCTGTTTTTTATTGGGAGAAGAGACAGAAGGTTGCCACAAGATTATTTCTATGGCAGCTTCGACTCCCCCACTGGTTTTCTGCTCAGTGCCTGTGACTGATACTTAGTTCTGCCTGAAGGACAAGGACAGGACAGACTTCTGAGTGCCAATCAGTGGAGCATGCCACATGCTGTAATTGAAAAATACACTGCTTCTGCAATAATATGAGGACATCATTTTCAGTGCAAAACTGTGGTAAAGAGAATTGTAAGTGAGTAATATGTAGCTTGCATTTATTTTTATGGCACCTGACTTAACATGGCCAAAAGAAATGAACCTGAGCTACAGAATCTGGATCCAGATCTGAACTGCCTGTAATTCAGCAATGCTCCGATCAAGGTTAATCCCTACCTTTTATTTCATCTGCAGAGCACGAGACCTTTTTAGACTATTCCTCCTAACCCGATGTCCTGAACCGCCGTCGTCCAAGTTATCTGTTAGCTTGGCGCACACGCCACACAGCGCAGTAAGTTAGTGTTAGTAAATCTGTGAAAGCATCCAAATTGCACACCCCAAATCTTAGCCATCTCGTACTGTTAAGTACTTTCCTTAGGCTCTTCTTCTTTTACGGAAACTCCTCTAGCAAAGCAATGCAGGAGCTGCCTAGGAAAAGCCTATCCTTCCAAACACTGCCTGTTGCCCCATCTTCCTGAAGTGAGCAAAATGTGGTTCAGCACCTGCAGAGACCTACCTTAGCAGTCTCTGAACCAAGCTAAGGAAAGTTGTCCTTAGGGATCCCACTGCTGAGAGGAGAAACAAAAGCATCACAGGGATTTGACTGAGGCCACAAAGCAAGTGAGTAGCAGAACAACACTAAATAATACTGCATCTCTTCTTACCTCCCCTTCTGGCTGCAACTTCTAATGGGACATTTTGGAAGCTACCTACCTTTCAAAAGATAAGTGAATGTATTTAGAAACTCTTCATATGACTGCTCATGGCTATTAATAAATTGATCAAGGATGCTGTTGTTTAACAGTTGTTGTCCCATGATCCACACCTTGACGGTCGAACAGGTATATCTGCCTTAGTAGGCTGCTTCTGCAATAGAAAGAAAAGAGCCATATGTACCTGTAGGCAGAAAACAAATTAACTGACGAGTCTCTAATTCACATAGATAAGCACTAGAACGTCCAATTTTTCTTCCCTCCTTCTGAAGTTCTGATCTTGTCAGTGGGACCTTACACAACATTTCCCCCCAAATTCAAGTGGACATTGCAATTTTAAGTACAAAGGGAGAGACTGTGACCACCTATGCCTAAAATTTATGTCCTTGGGTAATATGGGCCACAGAAGTGCCACCCTCTCTCGGCGGTGTTCATTCCCCCTCACTTTAAGTTGCTCTCAGTGTTACAAGCCCTGCCTTCTTCGCAGAACCAGTGACGCCCGCCGCCAGCATGTTAACAGCTGGCACACCTGTACGTTCAAAGCTTGGACTGAATCCATCATTCTGCAGGTGCACTGTTTACTGTACCACCAAAGCCACTCAACCCAGATTTTGGAGGGCATGTTAAAGCACGATGACGTGTCTGCGTACGCCGAGACAGCATACAGGACGGGGAGGGTATGATGGAACTGGGCAGCCACGTAGGAAGACGAGGACCGCTCCTGAGAAGGGAACAAATGCTGAGAGCTGAAGGAAGCCCAGAGAGCCTTTTCTGGACTTTAAAGCTTCACTCTTTGGTCACGCAGCAACAGCTTTCCAGCCATCTTCAGCATTTTACCAGACTCTTAAGGGAAGTAATGGCCCTGAAACAGCTCTCGGCGAAGTAAGCTGAAGTTAACCTTGCCCCTCCCTTATAAAAGCTGTGTAAATGCATTTTAACAGCTCCGTGATGCTAAACAGTTAATAATACTGCTGATTTTTTATACACGTAGAACCAGACTGCTCGAAGCAGAAAAACACAGATGAGGGTGTGGACACACATAACTGGCACACTGTCTCTCATGGTGGCAACTTAACTAAAAAATGTAAATAATCAGTTTGCATACATAAATGTGATAAAGATGCAAGAATGCATTATACACTAAGTGCTTGATTTTCATGTGTTCCCGTATTTCTTCTCTTGATTTACCACAGCATTAAGAAGTGGCTTTGGGAATGAAAGCTTAATTTTTCTTAAATCAACTACACTAAGGAAAGGCTGCCAACCTGATTTTAAAGTTAAATAAGATTGAACAAGAATTGTTCAGAGCCCAGCAGGAACATAAAGCATGATTTCTAATGTAAAACTCTAATTTTGTTGGATTGCCAGCTTGTAAAGAAGACTAATGTTCTGAAGATATAGAAACACATGCACACCCACATGACCTAAAGTTTAAGTTTTCTAATGTTTTACAAAAAACAAACCGGTATTAATCTCCCTGTGGACTGACCAAGCAGAATATAATTTACCAGACTCTTGGAGTGGTTTATGCAAATTACAGTGGCTTCAGAGGGAAGCAATGCCTTCTATTCCTCATTATTGTTCTGTTATTACAGTCATTATTTGAGGTAAATTTCATTATACAAAAGACTGCAGTGATTTGTAAGGCCCGTGTCAAAGAAAAAAAATATATGCATATATTTAATCAAGAAAATGGTAACAACAACCTTTTGTTTTCCTTTGGCATCTGGCATCTAGGATCTCCAAGTCCTTTATAAACACTAATGAAATAAACTTCACGATAGCCCCACGAGGAAGAGCAAACAAATATTATTCCCAGTAACAGATGCAAAAAATGAGTCACCAAGAGTTTAAATGACTTATAAACAAATCAGAGGAGGGCTGGCAGTAAAGCTTAGGTTACTTTAAAATGCTCAAGGAAGCTCGAAAATCGATAACCAATTTGGGGGAATAGTTGTACCCTTAACCAAGCGGAGTGGCAGCTTTCTCCGTGAATGCCATGTTCTGCAGCCTCTGGGTCGTCAGCCTGAGATTAAGCATGCAGACCAGGTGTTACCAAAATGCTATAGCTCAATTACTCTGCTACGCAGCCTCTACTTCCTACAGAACTTGGGAAACTTCACTTCGGATTTTAACATCTTCTGCTGGTTAAACTGTAGAGAAGCAACAACAGTGCAACAAGACTTCGGATATACACCAGGTTTTGGACTCATTACAGTTAGCTGGGAAAGGCAGTGCTGGATTCAGCTTGAAGGAAAGTTTTAGCCAAACTATGAGAGCAAAGTCCTGAACATCAGCCTCATGAAAAAGCAAGCATTGGATGCCATTAGAGTATCAGCTAACATTTAATACCTGAAATCTCCTGACATATGGGGATTAGGAAGTAATCCATAAAGGTTTTAAACATATATTTCACTAAGCCTATGTGTTTTCATCTAGCATGCACTTCAATGTGCATGCATTGGGAGAAGCATAATCGAAACAGTATTACTTTAAAAAAAAAAAAAAAAGCAGAGAAAATTCCCTGGGTATTCCAAGCATGGGAAAAGATTACTTTCTCAAGACTAACAGCTTTTTTTACCAGAAAATAGAGCAAATTTTTACCCAAGTCAAAACAGTATATCCAGAGTAGCTCTCCTACAGCCAGTATAGTTATTGCAGGCATTAGTATATGAGATCTGCTATCAGCTATGTCAGAAGTATTCATCTTGGGTTAAGAAAATAAATAACTCGTAATTCCTAGGCCACACTTCCTTATTTTTTCTCCTGGGGAAAAA
Organism: Elanus axillaris; assembly: GCA_026212715.1. NCBI lineage: Eukaryota > Metazoa > Chordata > Aves > Accipitriformes > Accipitridae > Elanus > Elanus axillaris. Next base: position 25,621,835 of record JANZLQ010000032.1, read on the forward strand.
AAAACCCACAAAGATTATATTTTGGAATGTGAGTTTAGTAAATTATGAATATTTTAATAAATGCTAAATTGTAAAAGAGGGGAGAAAACCCTATTTGTTATTTTGGCATATATCCTCCATTGCTTTTTATATGAACTTCACAGTTTTGCTTCAAAAATCTAAAGCAAGAATAAAATGCAAAATGGACTACAGAGGTGATAGTCCAACACAGACCTCATCTTCCCTCGCACAGCTCTTATTTACGCCTACAGAATCGTCTCCGGATGGAGAGGAAAAACCAGCTAGGTCCTGAAGAAGGTTCTGTCGGAAGAACAGCCATTCAGTCAAGCAGTAGAGAGGAGAGACTCCCAGCTAGAACTACCTGTGTGTCCTCCGCCCTGTTTTCAATTATTTTGAAGAACTGCAGGGTGCTATTGCGTCACCCGAAATGAAACCAAGCAGGGAGGGTGGTATTTGGGTAACACCTACTATCCCTGAAAGTGAACATATGGTTAGGATGGATGGTACAATAACGGTTGGTGTTCAGAAACTTCATCTCAACTGATGAAGGTTTTTGTATGTTTCATTTTCATTCCTCTTTGGTTTCTGCTGCTTCCCACCTACTTTATTGCTGAGTCTCTCTTAAATGAAGACCATACTGTGTCAGCTGCAGAGAAGTTTTGTGATGTCCACAGCTGAAACCAGGCTGACCAGAAGACTCTCGCCTTTGCCAAGGAGCTAACCAGTAGGACCTACATAAATAAAAGGCTTTGGCAATCACCCAATTCACAGCCTCAAGGCAAGGACTTCTTTGAACTGTCACGACAAAAAGAAAAAAAGTACAATAATGGATTGGAATCACCCACAATTTATGAACCGGGCACAATCACACCTCTATAAATTAAATGGCTGCATTGTTCTGCTAGAGAGTAATGACTACTGAAATCAAAAACTTATCTTTTTCCCAAAAGACATCAGACTAACTTGGAGGTTTCAAGAAAATTAAGGCAAGGATATCTGGTCCTTTTCCTGTGCTGGCTCTGGGTAGTTTCAAATATCAGTAAGTCATGCATTCAAGCAGCAACTATACTCGCTTCTTTTTGCTTTTCACTCCTGCTTGCCCATCCAAATTACTGTAATGAGGTTTCTTGAGGTGATCATTCATTAAGCCTTGCTGATCACCAGCAGATTGTACAAAATCAATTTTATTTCTCAAAACGCAGTCTTCTTCCCAGCAGTTTAAGCCAAACTAGAAATCTCTGCATTGAATCGCTGAGGCAGGTCAAGTGAGTATCAGCATGATTTCAATTACACAGTTATTAGTTCTACTAAACAATTAAAAATGTTGTGGAATATAGGCTTCCTGTTTCATGTTGCATTTTTGAGTGCTTTATTATGTATCTTTTAAGTATAATATAGGCAATGAAAGAAAAATCAAGGCTCTGAATTTTTGAATGGGAAGAGCAATAAGCTAATCCTCTCTACAAACTCAAAGCTTACATAATTTTATTTTTCTGGAAAAAGAAAATATTTCACTAGTATTTCTGGCATAGGTTTCCACACCATGAATTTCCTTTCCCAAAAGTAATTCTCAGTAAAAAAAGAATACTCAGAATTTTTTATTTACAGATCACTCATAGGTTCATGGAAAACACCACTAGATACACACGTTCTTGAGATTTTATAACCAATGCCTGCAAAAACCAGATTGAACAAAAATACATTATTTTTACATCTTATATTCTGTTACCACTGGACAATACCTGATCTTTTGTCCCTACAGAGCTAGCACAGTAACTACACCTGCCAAAACTAACTTTATTCAAAGGGTTAATACTTCAGATCTAACTAATCTCTCATAAAAGCAATCCTACTCACTTACAACCCACAACACAGAACTAAGCAACAAGCATCTCTGTAACCTCTCACCCGTAAAGGTTTTGCACGTCGGTCTGCACTAAGGACCTTGATTCTGGGGTCTCTCTTGGCCTGGCTAGTTCGGCAACACAACAGCTGTCACTAGCGATGGGGTGGGCTGGTAAAGGCAGCGCAGGAACGATCTCTGTGGTTGACCACTCGTATAGGTCGGCGATACTGCCGGCATATACCCGGCTCTTAAGCATGCAGTAAGTCGTCTAGGGACCAAGTCCAGAACCAGAGCTGGTTACTGCCTGCTAAGGGCGATGAGAAAGCACACTGTGTGATTCAGGACATTACAGCCTCCCCTCCAACCCGCTCCCGGAGGTACGTAACGGCATGCTGTCTCTCACGAAAAGCTCTAACAGCCCAATCTGGCCTCTAGACAGCAGTATTGTAGAAGTCACCCCATGTTATTAGTATATGTACCCATATATTTGTGTAAAGCTTGCTCAAGGTAGCTGGTTAAATGATACACAAAATGAGTGACCTAGGTGCTTTATTGTTCGCAACTAAAGTAAACTCAATCTGAAGAACAGGGATTAGTACTTTTGGAGGAAAAGTATCTGATTACCACTCCTTACTGTCTTACAACTGGTTTACCACATCAGCGAGTCAAGGATACTCTAGAGGAATATGGATTTGTTACAATATTATTACAGCAATAAAGAATGAGGTAACACCTTTGCAAAAGGAATAAGCCTGTATCAGACAACTGCGGTCAGAATCAGCTTAAGCCTATCTAGGTGCTGGCTGCTCCCAAAAAGGCCACCCACCATCCTCTCTCCCTCTTCACCCCTCACTCCAGCCCATCTCTTGGCCAGACAAAACAAACTACCGGTATAAAACCTGAAACTAGCCCAAGCAAATACGTATGTTCTGGTTTAAATATCCGTTTTCTGATCTGCCTTACAGCCATACGCTCATGAGTGCCTGCACAAGGCGACAGTGGCAACAAGCAGCAGGAGCAAGGGAAGGATACCGGATTGCCCCTTTTGACAGCCTGTCATCACTCTTTATGCAACTGCGAAAGCACAGCCTCATCAGAAACACCACTCACAAAGGGCCCAGAAAGCTGTGCTTCCTCCACACTAGCAAAGGCAGATGTTACCAAGTACTCACACCCGCGCTACCGCTACAGCTGGAGCCTGGAGTTCGGATCATCAGCCCCCACGGTGCAAAGAGGCACGCAAAGCTGGAACTCAAGCCTGTCCTTAATAAATGTTTGTTGTTAGCTATAGACGGTCGTCACTACCTTAACAAACATCCAAGGATGGCGCTTTGAAAGCGGGCCAAATGAAAGGAGTGATTCTGGGAATTCCTGCCCCGAGAAAGAGAAAACAATTTTTCAGTGGGGCAGCACGGGAAGGCTACCCACCTTCCAGAAGGCAGTCAACTGTTTCCTTCTTGTCTAGACATCTGCAAAGGCATTGCTGCAAAAGCAAGCCCTCCCTGCTCTACTGTCTTGCCCTACTTTTCTCCCTCCTCCCCCCCGCTACCCGCCACCTGCGGGGCGGCAGAGCTCCCGCAGCAAACCCCACGGCACGAGCTCTGGCCACGGGCAGGTGCGGGTCAACCGAACTACGGGAACAAACAAAAAGAAAAAAGTTTCAATTACAAAGGACAGAAACTTACGGAAGAGGTTCCTTGCAGCGTCTCTCAATTCAGTGGGATCTGCAACAGCTAATCCTGTTTAAATCAGCTGAATGTTTGCCACTCAGCAGGAGGCCGTAGGGGCACACATGTAACCCATCAGCAATTTGTGCGGATGGGAGCTGCATCTGCTTGTGTTAAGTGTGTTACCCAGCCTCGGAGCCCACCTTGGCAATGGTCAAAAACACAAAAGCACTTCTCCGGCCCAGCTCGTATGAGCTTTTAAGGGGTACCTCTACGGGCTTTAGTTGCAAGCAAGCACATTGATCCTGTTTGATTTCAGTGCTATTATGTCAGTCCTCTACATGATCAGAAGGTGTTTTTTAAAGAATTTCCAATGGCTTCAAGAATGCAGCTCCCTGTAAAGACCACCTGGAGGCCTATGACAAGGGCAACGTTCCCTGTGCACCAAGTAGTACTCCTCCAAAATGCCGTAGCCGCTGTCCCCTGGAACGTGATCGTCCTGGATTTGACAGTCAAAGCACAGCTGGATTCAATCAGCTATTTTAGAGGAGGCCTCCAAATAAAGCTCTGTCTCTCACATGGTAAATACTGTTTACTGATGGGTTTAGATGAGACAGAAAATTCAAGACTGTAGGATGCTGCACTCCCCGGGTCATTTTTTCACAGGGTTCAGCCCATGGGTCCTGGCTAAATATCCAGGATATTTGCATTCTGGCCGGCTAACCCTACAGAAACGAGTCAGGCGGCCTTCCCTTTCCCTGCTGAGCTGGAGTGCACTCCTGCAACCCACGGGGAGCCAGCTACGTTCCAGCTCAGAGATACTGTGTTTTACTGGCAGAAAATACGCTGAAAAGCCTGGAAATGTCTCACTGCAATTTGGAATGATTTGGGATGAAGAAGATGTAAACCACATATTATTTTAAGTAATCAAGGTAGAAGAAAATCAAGCGAAACAAAGGATTTCCATAACAGTGAGCAATCTGCTGAAAACGTACTACCTGCGTCAATGTTATTAAACTAGAAGTTGTGAAGAAAAAGTCTATTTATTCATTTTCGCATGGGTTCTCTGCCAAATAAATTCAGGATGCAAACTCTAGATGTTCATGCTATGACCTGGACAGTTCTGAACATGATTTTCCTGCCTTATAGATACATTCTTCTGCAGCTACTTGCTGCAGCTCCTCCAAAGCAGTTTGTCACTGGCAGTTACAGAAGACCAGCTTGGACAGACCATGTCCTCATCCAAAACTGACATGCTGTTGCCAACAAACTTCAATTTCTCCATCTTCTCAGCCACAGTAATTGGAAAAAGAATTTGTAAAGATAAGGCATGTCAACCGGCAGAAGAAGAATAAAATGAATGTAAAATATTAAATGAGACACAACTAGGGGGTAGGATTTTTCACTTAAACATTTGTATTTCTTTTGCCAGTAGATCTTTGATCACAGACGCAAACAAGGGTCAGACTATGTCAAGCACTTGGATAAGAAGGTGTCAAATATCATCTAGGCACTACTGAAAATAGAAATAAATGTGATCTGAATGCCCTTAAATTTAGGGGAAGTTAAGTTCTTCAACATGCAACTCTGCAGTACAGGCTACTTTTACCTTTGTTTCAGTAGAGAAGTAATAGGCCCATATGGGTGCTACAGGGCACAGTGCCTTAGAGCTGCTGTATTTTGTACAAGAAACATCACCGCAACCTATCTGCATTACAGTTACTCAGCCTCTCAGGACAATTTTCACGAACATTCTGTATGTTTGCTTTGCTGTACTAATCAAACTCCATTTCAAGTTCTTTCTATTTCCATTCTCACAGCAGTTTCAAATGGGAGATATTTCTAAAACACTGCGCAGCAGATATTGTAACTCAGGAGTGGGTGAAGTAGGGCTAAGAAAACAAAAGCAGGGAGCTATGAAGAGTGAATTGTTTTCCAGGTTTTTCTGTTTATTTTCTGTGCTATGCAAGTGGCTTATCCTCTGTGCCCCTGCGCTACTAGCTATTGAAAGGCTATGTTCCCAGAGGACCTCCCAGAGCCTAATTATTTTTTCTTGGAGAAAAACGCTATGAAACTGATGAAAAATGCCACAGAAGGGTGTAAAGTTTTATTAGTCTTTTAAGGTCTGATCAGAAGGCCACTGAAGTAGAAAAAAAGACATTCCTAATGACGTCAGTGGACTTTGGACTTTTTGTCAGCCCTCACTCACTGGGTTGCATGAATTTGTCATTCCCTTTGCTCTGCTTCCATGTCACTACCCACTTGGAGCAGAGCACTCCTGGGGAAAGCAGTAGTACACCAACCAGCAGGAGTTGCTTTCTTTTACTAGCTACTGAAATTATTTTTTCTTTGAACTCAAAAATTACTTTAGATTACATTTTTATATTACAATAGCACTGAAAAATTCCAAAAAAAGATCGTGAGGTTGACAGGTTTGGCAGTGTAAAGAATTAAACTATAAAGGAGCATATGCTGCAGACACTTGCAATCTAACAGACATCTACTGTCACTCTGGTCTGGTTCTACTACTGCAAAGAGTTAAATCTTCTGGAGGCTGGTGGGTTTCTTGTTGTGCCATCTGAAGACAAGAGAGGAAAAAAAAAAAAAACAGTCACAGCCAGTTAGCCACAGTAGACTGAGTTCTCAGGAGCACATCTGCAAATTAAGCAGATAGATTCCCCTCCATCAGGCTGTCTCTCCATGCCACAAGCCCCTGTGCTGTCAGAGAAGATTCCTCAAAGTGTTCACATTTGAATCCCAATTACATAGAAAGATTTCGGAGGACGCAAAAAAACCCTCTCAGCCAGGTATGTCTAACTTATTGTTTTGCCCAGAGCAAACTTGGTTGATACACTTAGCAAATGTTTTGAGAAATACTATATAAAGATTTCCTTCCTTAAGCCTGTTTATGGAGAACTTCAAAGCTCTATGAGTGTCTGGATAGGATTTTTATCGTGAAGAATTTGGCAACAGCATTTGCTTTTCAGGGGTATGCTTTTTCATTTTGCAAAGGAAGACCGTGCAGATCAGTCAGAGGAAAAAAAAAAAACAATATACAATATTGCAAAATAAATTTAATTCTACTGTAGATATCTGTGTTCATGCCAAGCTAAAAATAACTGCAGACTAATGACAGAATTTAATGGTCAGCAATGAGCATTTACCAACTTAGGCTCCATGCTGTCCTGCAATCCATTCTCTCAGGGTCCAATCAGTGCTGTTCAAATACCTTATCTTTGTGTAAATGAACAGTGCTTTGGGTTTGCTACAGTTCATAAGAGCAAATCATTCATTATTTGGTAGCATTCGAATTACTGTGAAATTATTATGAATTTGGTATTTTTCAATGTTGACAATTATTAATATGAAACTTCACCCTAAACAACGGTACTGATTATTCATTCTTCTCCTGTTTAAAATAGTTTTGTTGCCTAATCAGGTAGCAGGCAGAGCGCACAGGTGAACAAACAATTACTGCATAGGGTCAAAGAGAACAACAAGTAGCGAACACGGTTTAGGAGTGACTCAGTGCCTAAACATAGTCATCTAGTGATATTTTATAAACTCTCGATTTACCAGGACCTAGGACACAGGACCTATGGGAGACTTGCCACCTTCCATAGCAGAAGAAGAATATCCAAAAAACATATGAAATGTCACTTGATGTTTAGGCGCTTGAATCCCACCCCTTGTTTCTACAACACATTCATCCTATACTTTTCAGTGAACACTTAATATAGTTTCTGACATAATACCCCCACATATAAAATTGTAACTATGTTCATCTATTTCCAGACTAAGCACATTTTAAATTACATTAGCTAGTGCTTTTAAAAAGCATCTTCTCTCTTCATTTGATCCTTCTGTAAACAAATTTCCCAATGAATCTATCTAAATCTGAATTGCCTGTAATCTATTCTTGCCACACAAACAACTATTAACTGAAAAAAACCCAGCTCAAAATCATGTTTGGTTTTAAAACAAAATAGAGGAGAATACTTGTTTTCTTCTTTCTGTTAGCTTAGCTTCTAGCTCACATCTCTACGGTTCGCTTCTCAAATACAGGGGTTATAAAAGTAATGCTGAGATTCTCACCTATTTGTATAATGCTTGGAGCTTCATCTTTTATAAAAATACCAGATATGATGAAGCATGACTCAAGTCACCATAACTGGTAATTGTTTATGTAACTCCACACTTCTCTATTTATCCATCTTTACTTCTTGTAGTGCCTTTTCCCCTCTATCTTGTGCTGTACCACAACAAAGGCATTTGTCTGTTTCCCTCCGCGCTGGCACTAATGCTAATCCGACTCCACAGTGACATAGTTTTGAGCATAAAGCCACAAAAAAAACTTTAAATTTTTGGGTTATAAGGTTAGATTTCTACCTTTTGGGCTCCCTGAATCTGCTCAGGGTCAGATGAGCATTGGCCCAAAGGAATCAGTGGTGTTGGAGGCTGGAGGTGGAGGTCAGCCAAGATCAACCACGCTGTATTAACACACCATAATTAGCATGAAACAATCTGGAAAGCCAAAGCAATTCCAGCAAGTGCGTAAGGAGCTACTTCTGTCAGAGAATCTAGGATAAATATTCTCTCCATTACTTACTGAACTGCTTGCTTTTGTAAAGGTCAAGAAATATTAAGGGATGACAAGGAGGAAGTGTGTTTAAGTGTACTTATTTGATCAGGAAGTTCTGTATGTCTATCAATCTCACTTTTAATCATTTTCATTGGTCTTTTCTCCACTCTGTATCTGCAACAGCCTCTTCAGATAGTATGCCCTTCAGAACAGAGTACTGCTCAATATTTGGGAAATAGTTTGTGACATTGTGGACACTAGTAATTGTCATATTTGGAGATTCCTGAAGTATATGTAAGAATACAAGACGAATGCCAATATTTCAATTAAATTGTTTGCCATTTTTAATACTCTTGTTAGACTTCAAATACAAACGAGCAGTCAAATGTAGAACACTAGAACACTAACTTACAGATGAACTCATGGCATCTTCATGGATGAGAGACATACTACTTTCCTAAAGATCCTGTATAAACGAAGTGGCTAAGTAACCGCACAATATGAAAGGAGAGACAAAGGGAATCTAACCCAGTAAATCCAACTCAGTGCAAGGTCTTCTAACAACACCATTTTTGAATGGCTATAAGAAACGGGCAGCAGAGATTCCTGTTTAGCATATCACCCAAAGGTAAATAACTTGGCCAATCTTTCTTCATGCAAATAAAAAGAACAAAACCTCCTGTGTACACTGACATGCTCAGAACAGGGTTCACTAATTTAATTAACTCGTAACTGAACTTCACCTATGGGGCAGTACTTCTGAAAGTGAATCTAAGTGTAGAAAAAACTACCACCTTCAGGGCAGAGGCATTAGGACTGGCTACACAGCGAACAGAACTTGACCATGATCTCTGGATGATTCCACAACACGCAAAAAGATAAAACAGCTATTCTGTGGATTGTTTTTTAAATAGACTCAGTAGTGGCTATGCCTAGTCTGTCTGTGCGCTCTGGCCTAAGCACACCTGACCAGGCTTACCCACCTTTAAAAGCACTTAATGGCAGATCCGTATTTTAGCACAGCAGTTGGCGTGCCAGTTTGTGGGCAGGCAGTACAGGAATGAGGTACAACAGCTGCCACTGTGCCTGAGAACTCGCACTGATGGCAGTTCGATGTAGTCGGTGCCACCAGTTCCTACGATTTCACAGTGACTCTCACCGTACGCCGTGCTGTTCTGGAGTCCCCAGGTTTTGCTGTCACTTAACTAGAAGACACCCATCCTTCCTTAAAAAAGAAACCCTGTGTGCCTTGGTTTTGTTGTTACAGCAAAATGAAAAGCAGGAGCAAGGAAAATATAAACCCTAAAGATTTCAAAGCAAGGAATTCTATTTTAAAACGTAGAGGTTTTGTGGTTCTTTTTCCAATGCTGTATTTGAAAGCTAACTCACGTCTTTAAATTCCGGGGATTTTGCGAAGGCTGAGGCAGAGACCTTGGACATTTAGTAAAGGGCACAACTCCGCTGCCACGGAAGGACAGTGGGGATGAACCGGCCAGCTGTTTGCCCCTGCGGTGCCAGCGCTCCCCTTCAGCGTTACTGTCCAGGCTGACCACATAAACTCTTCTAGATTTTTGAACAAACAGGTCCAAAAAAAGTAAGAGCTATCCCTGGACACCTACTCGTGAAGATCCAAGGATTCGATCGCGCCAGGAGAACACCCGGCCGGCAGCAAGACCCCCAGGCCAGCCGTCACCTCGGGCAGGCCGCTCACCACAACTGTCTACCCGAACACCGTCTACCTCGGCCCTACCCGCGCGGTCAGAAACGCAGCCGGCACCGACGGCTCCTGCTCGCCTCCTTCTCCCTGTACACCTCCAACGCGGCCCACCGAGGCCTGCAGGCCCCCAAGTGCGCGCTTCCTTCACCTCCCCGACAGCGCCTTACCGGCCACCGGCTGGGCCCGGCGCCCCCGAGGCGGGGAACAGCCCGCAATGTCACCCCCCCACCCCCGGGCGCCGGTCGTCCCCCCCGCTCCCGGGCGTCCCGCAGCCGAATGCCACCGCCGGGAGAGCCGCCCGCTCCCGGCCCCGCGGCCCCACTCACCCGCCGCCGGTCCCGCTCCCTCTGGCCCGGGGAGCAGCCGAGCGGCGGCCGGGCAGCCCCTCGCCGCGCCGCGCCGGGCCGGGCCGAGGCGCCGAGCGAGAACTACCGGCCCCAGCAGGCCGCGGCGCCGCCGTTTCCATGGGAGCGGCCGGCGCCGGCGCGGGGCGGCCCGGGCGCCGCGCACGCAAGGCCGGGGTTTGGCGTGCTGACAGGCCGCGCGTGGTGCAAAATCCCGGCGACCCGCTCCGCAGCTCTTGCTTGATTCGTGTCTTGAGTTGCGGGAAAGGGGTCTCTTCTCGGGTCTCAAAGTGTGAACCGAAGCGCAGCTTCAATACGATTTATTGCAGTGCTGTTCAAACAACTCTCACGGGGTCTAAGGCGTGTTTCATCTGTTCCTTTTGTGGTTTCTTTTCCTCAGGTACTGACCACAGTATGGCCCAGTCACCAAACAAAATGTCGCTGCAGGTGGTATCGGCCATCAGTAATTCGTCCTTGCTTCAGCCAGGCTTCTCTCTCCTGAATTTTGATGGGCATGTTTTCTTCCTTGGGCAGAAAGGATGGCCAAAGAGATCCTGTCCCACTGGTGTTTTCCTCCTCGATATAAAGCAGCATGAGCTCAAAATGAAACCTGCCTTCTTCTCCAAAGACTCCTGTTACCTCCCCCCTCTCCGCTACCCTGCTCTTTGCACGCTCAGAGGCAGTGCGGAGTCTGATGAGTACCAGTATATCATCCATGGTGGGAAAACACCTAACAATGACCTTTCTGACAAGATTTATGTTATGAGTCTGGTAAGCAAAACCAGCAAGAAAACCACGTTGCAATGCCTTGAGAAAGACCTGGGTGGAGATGTCCCTGAAGCTAGATATGGGCATACAATTAACGTCGTTCATAGCCGGGGAAAAAGCATGAGTGTTATATTTGGAGGGAGATCATATACTCCCCTTGCACAAAGAACCACTGAAAAATGGAACAGCGTAGTTGACTGTTTGCCATCTGTGTTTCTTGTTGATTTTGAGTTTGGATGCTGTACATCATACATACTTCCAGAGCTTCAAGATGGACTTGCTTTCCATGTTTCAGTTGCCAGAAATGATACAATCTACATTTTGGGAGGCCATTCGCTTCAAAATAACACGAGGTCCCCCAGCCTGTATAAGCTAAAAGTTGATCTCCCACTGGGCAGCCCAGCCGTGACCTGCACCATTTTGCCAGGGGGGATATCTGTGTCAAGTGCTATAGTGACTCAAACCGGCGATTCCGAATTTGTCCTGGTTGGGGGCTACCAGTCTGACAACCAGAAACGGTTGGTGTGTAACACCATAGTTCTGGAAGATAGTAAGATAGAGATTGCTGAAAGGGCGAGCCCGGACTGGACACCAGATATTAAACACTGCAGGATGTGGTTTGGCTGTGATATGGGTAAAGGGTCTGTATTGCTGGGCATTCCAGGAGCCAACAAACAGTTAATCTCAGATGCAAACTACTTCTACATTTTGAGATGCAGAGGAGCAGAGGAGGACAAGGAGGAAGAACTGACAGCACAAATTTCCAGTCAGACCTCGACCGAAGACCCTGGAGACTCCACTCCATTTGAAGATTCAGAAGAGTTTTGTTTTAGTGCTGAAACCAATAGTTTTGATGTTGATGATACTGACACTTACAACGAAGATGATGAAGAAGATGAATCAGAAACAGGCTACTGGATCACCTGCTCTGCCAGTTGCAATATTGACATTAACACCTGGGTCCCTTTCTACTCAACCGAGCTCAACAAGCCTGCAATGATCCTGTGTTCCAGTGGGGCTGGCCACTGGGTCCACGCACAATGTATGGATCTTTCGGAGAGCATGCTCCTACGTCTCTCAGAAGCAAATGTCAAGTACTTCTGCAACGAGCACGTTGACCTTAATAAAGGGCTACAAACTCCCAAAAAGGTGGTGCACCTGAAGAAGCAAGCCATGAAACCATTGCGCAAAAAGACAACCATGAAGTTAACGACGCCAGTGAAAAAGTCCTTTCTTCGGAGATTGTTTGAATAGATCTACACTGCTGATTTGTATTCCCCTGGGAGGAAATGAAATCACGGCCAAAGACAGCTAGCAATGGTTGAAGCAGAATGGGTTATTTGAGCTCGAAGAGATCTTTTTATTTAATTTATTTCAGTTATCTCAATATTTCAGTTACATTTCAAAGCTCATGAATTTATTTTGTCTCTTATGTGTATTTTTGTAATACCCAGACAGGAACGCCATCATAGAGGGCACTGTGCAAATGCACAGCCAGATAGTGGTAACTGTCTGCTGTATTTTATGCTATAACTTACTCCTGGTTATCCCCGGTGACTTTAATCCTACTGCTGGTAGGATAAGACCTTCTCCCATGTACTCAGTGCTGTTAGCATCTGTCCATAAGGAACATTATATTACACATTTTAATTTTTTATCTCAGTGAGTAGTTCTAGAAATATTTGTCCTAATTTATAGCTGCATTACTCCAATTTTATGTTGGTGTAATGAAATAAAATTAGACTAATTACTCTGGTTTTAAACTAAAGTGGTGGCTCAAGTCCCTTGTGTCAGAAATAATGAAATATTCAGACACCGAGGGTCAGTTTTCTTCAGGGACTTCCATTATGGAAAGCTTACATCTGGAACATTTAATTCTGGATAATTAATTTTTTTCTTTTTGAGAGGTATTGCATGATTATATGTCAATTTTGGCTACAGTTGTGGAATATCATCTCATAGAAAAACTCAAACCGCTTTTTTAAACCACTGTGCTCAACAACTGCTTTGTATTTGTGTTTTTTAAACTCTAGTGAGCTAATAAAGTTTATAATAAAAATGAGCGGACTCTTTTCACCTACTCATGGGGTAAATCAAACACTGTAAATCCCGAAGTCTACGAAAGGTTGGCCTGTGTGCTTGGGAGGTCCATCTGAAGTCTGATAAGGGGTCTAGCTTCACAACCACCCCATGCTGTGAGCTCCCACTGATTTCAGAAAAAGTTCCTTCTGATGAACAGGACTTTTATCATTTACTCCAGGTCCTCCACTATGCACTTCTTTCTCTGCTCTCCCAGGGGGACTGTGTAGAGCGCAAAAGCTTAAAAGTGCAAGCTGTCGCTCAGAGTGACTCAATTGAGCCACTGGAGCATTGTGAGGGTGGAAACAAATGCAGCTGGCTGCTCAAAGCACGGGGAGAAGATTGGATTCAGACTGAAAAGGACATTGTCAAGGTTGAATAGCCCAAGAGTTTACTAAGTTTTTTTGTGGATTCTTTTATTGGCCATTTGTAAAGCCTCATCATTCTTGACTTTATTTTTTATTTTTATTACTCCTCCAAACATCTTCTCAAAAAATCAATACTATCAGCTCAACATTTGTGAGCCAACAATAATAGCTCAGTATTCACAGTCCAGCTCTCATGCTGGACCCCTGAATAAAAAAGAAAAATGGGAGCAGCTGTCAGCCATTTGATCACTATGTGCAGACCCTGAGCAGCCGCTCCTTTACAAAGCAGCATGTGTAATACAGTACTCCTATCAACACAGACGTGTATGCACAGTAGTCCCTTAAAACCACAACTCAAGTCAACAGCAGAGCAAAGTAAAGGGCAACCCCACAAAGTTTCTGTTTCCAACCCTTTCATGCGCTGAGAGAGAGAGGTTATAGCTGGGGTAGAGCTTGTCAGTGGGAAGTATATCACCCTGACTCTCCTCTCGCCACTCTGATATTGGTATAAATTCATAGATTTCAATGCCAGCTTCCCGTTTCCTTTGTCATGCTACTTTACGGAAGCTCAGGGTATATAGTGCTATGCTTTTTTCCAAGAAATAAACTACTATCATGCCCATGTAAAGGCCCTTCAAACCAGAGACATTCAACAGTCAATATCCCCTTTGGTAGGTTAGTCATAAGTCTTACTCAGCTCATTGTCATTTAAATATACATTCATCATGCGCTCTTCATCGACTTCATTTACATCAACCAAAAAAAAATCCACACCAAAATTAAAGCCACATCATCACAACACCAGGAAAGGGGACAATATACCTACACAGCAAAACCCCACCTCTTGTCCCTTTGCCATTTTACAACAAAAACTCCCCACGGTTACTGAACTCCTGAAATGTCCAGGACGAGTTTTTGCCTGTTACCTCTCCCAGTTACTGTCATTATCTCCAGTTCCTCAGACCCCATGCTGTGTGCCTGCTAATTGTCCTGGTTCCGGCTGGGACAGAGTTAAGTGTCTTCCCAGTAGCTGGTACGGTGCTGTGTTTTGGGTTCAGTAGGGGAAGAACGTTGAT
>JANZLQ010000032.1:25636615-25650167 GCA_026212715.1 Elanus axillaris
GTGTCATCATTATCATCATTAGTTTCTTCTTTTCTGTTCTATTAAACCGTTCGTATCTCAACCCACCAGTTTTACTTCTTTTTCCTATTTTCTCCCCCGTCCCACTGGGGGGGGGGGTGGCGAGTGAGCACCTGCCTGGTGCTGAGTTGCTGGCTGGGGTTAAACCACGACACTAGTGCAGACAAATAAAAGGATGGAAACATTTTCCAAAGGGAAAGCTCAACATTGGCCTCGCAGAAGTGACATTCAGCCCAAGATAAAGCCTGGTGGTGTGACTGCAGTGTGTTGGGAGCATCTCTGAATTTCCAGAACTGACTCCTGCACCTGCAGTGACTCCCGGAGCCCGCGGGAGATGACTGCAGGTTCGCTTATCCTGTGGCAAGCACAAGCAGACATTGAGGCCCCTTCCAATTCTTCCCTGAGCTGTTCTTTATTTTAAGACTGTGGCTATGAAAAAAGCAATTCACGGTCAGCCTTTACAGTATTCCTCATCAGGCCCATAACATTACTGTATTGTATGTTGGAGCTGTGCTTATTTTTTTTAAATCTATGGTTTATTTGAGTAGGAGGGAGAAATTGCTTGGTCAAACCATGTCCCAGCCTCACAGTGAAGGGCAGTACCAGCAGCATTAAATCACAGCTCAGTGACAGTGGTCACCGCAGGAAAAGGAAGTCATAAGTAAAGTTATATAATATTCCAGAGGACTCGAACATAAAGAGATATATGAACATCAGTCAGCCTGTAAAGAAGACACTTGACATAGCATTCAAGACTGCTGAAAGTACTTAATTCCCTGATAATATTGATGACACTTTTGAGTCATGTACTTGTTAGAGCATTGATTGTCTTCAAAACCAGCTAATCAATACAAGATGTATCTTCCTCAGGCAGGTTAGAATTAGAAGATAAAATGAAGGAGATTTGGGTGCAGAAGTAAACCTCTATTGTATCTGCATCCAACTGACCTGTGTGTTTTGTAACCACAACAAGCAGCGTCACAGTTCCCAGACGCATTTTAGTAACACTACGTTGCTATTATCGGCTTTTACAAGAATAATATATAGATTTTACTGCTATTGAAAGGTGCTTGGGCCCTGAAGTACCTGATTAATCTACAGGAAAGGCACAGCACAAACTTTAGTGGTAGCACTGAAACATGCATCACAGTTCAGAGTGAGTCACTGCACCAATAGACCATTGAAAGGAGTGAAAATAATATAACTGGGAACCCAAAGCAAAAGGCAAAGATTGAATTCTGATTGAAAAGGAATCTGTAAAGTTATTTACCACTAGACTCAATGTACTAAAGACAGAAGGGCTGCCTGACTTCTTTTTTTTCAGGATCGGTGGCTATAGCTCCCTCCGTATTTGATTTCCTACGCTATCCCATTTCAAACAAGACTAACTTCTGGGAAGGGCTTCAGCAACAGCCCCTGAAAATCAAACTGTAATTAATTTGGTGCCTCTACTTGACCTTTGAAAATTGTGACAACGAAGCCCATTTTTTTCTTTAAAAAAAGCAAGACAGTAACCTTATAAACCTTCTGATTTCTCAAGAACGGGGCACTGGCCACTACCACCGGTGTGCAGGACCTCCTTCAGGTGGTAGTTATTGTGAATTTCCTCGTCCACTGGCGCAGAATGCCCACCTTAGGAGAAAGAGCTGGGCATTGAAAATACACCTCTTGACCTCTCTCTCGATGCTGCTAGAAAAGGTGCTAATTAAATCCCTTCTAATGTGTCTTTTTGTATTACGGATGATATTAAGCTGGATGCAGAAGGTAGAAAAGCTCCCACACTTAGGAGTTGCAGCTGGTCTCCTGTTTGAAAATTGTGCATATTCGGTCACCTAAACCAGTACTCTGAAGAAGAGTGGTGGCAGGCGTCATTATTCTTCATCTGATCCCAATTCTAATAGGAATGCAAGGAAAGTAGAATTCAGTCAGTTATTACATATTTAGGAATAAAGGGGTTAAATCACCCTAATTTACCAGGAAACTCTCTGAGGCTTGGGGTTTTGTTTTATATGGGTTCTGGTTTTTCCATCCAACATTTTTTATTCAAGGTCAGATGAAAGAACTAAGTTGGTGATATAAAGTCCAGAAATTAGATGTCTAATTACCTGATTGCACAAGGAAATCAGGTAGCTCAATTTGCTCATCATTAATTCCATCCAAACCAGTTGGTTTACATAAGTCATTTGACCCTGAGATATCATTGCAGGGAAGAAAGAAAGATTTTCTGAAGTAGAATAAAGGGAAGCTACAATTCATGAACTGAAAGGTAGATTGGAACTAATCTTTGCAGCTCAGTCTATGACGAGGAGCCAAAATTTGATGCAAAGGGTGCAGGGAAGCCAGTAAAGAGGCTTAACATATTAGCATGGGCATAACAGCGTAAGGCTGGTTTTAAACAAACACTGGGATAGTATTTGTAAATGAAGCAAAAGCCATTTACAGACTAAATAAAACTGGTTTTAAATTAGGGGTTTTTTCTGTCAAACAGTTGCCTGTGAGGAAAGGTGCTGAAAGGACTGCTGAGACTCACAGAGTAATATTCATTTCTGCTAATTTAGTGACTTCCAGAACAAGGCCGGAATCACAGCTGTCTCTGGGTATTAGAACAGCCTAAATATGAAAAGCATCTACAATTCGAATGAGAAGTAAGACTGTTACCATGAAATCATGTGCATAGTTGAAAAACTGGTAAGAAATGCAAAGCCAGAAACTTAAATATTGATAAGACCTTTATTTTAAACAGGTTTCATTAATTAAGAAACTGTAATACAGTAAGAAAAGGTAACATTATGAAGCTGTGCAGTGAGACAAAGCACGGAACTCAGTGTAGTCAGAAATGAGGGTGCTGTAAATATCTAGAATTTGTTTCTGAACTACCTGACTAAAAGTCTAAGCTGATTTGCTTAGAATTATTCCTGTGAGGAAAAAAATACATGAGCCCAGAATCATGGCTTCTAACATGGTTCACATCATTTCATAACATGCCACTTCACCACACAAAGCCCTTGAATAAGACCAAACAAAACAAGATACATAATGTGATTGTATAAAGACTACAGTCAATTCAATTTCAGAAGGAAATTATTTACCGTGAATTACTGAAGGATTTGTAGCAAGTATTATCATAAAAAAAGAAAATGTGAAGGTTTGAAAGAGTACCAGGAATAAAAAATGTCTCCATTTTTCTAAAGCCTCTTCAAAATCAAAAAGCTTAACAATAGACTGCATACCCAAATGATGCACCGTCTGCAGGCAGAATTTGTTTGCCTTCCGATGCATGGCTGTGTGCATGCAGCATTGTTATTTTGCCCCTGTTTACAAAAGCTTCACTTGCAGGTACCTACCCTTTCAGTGCTGCTTGTTTTAATGACTTCAGAACTCTCAAAGAGAGTCTCTTGATTTACAGAAGTTGTCAACAATGGGGCAGAAGAAGATTAAACTAGATCCAAGTCTAAAGAAAAGAAAAGAAAGAAAAAAAAAATAGTAGTAGTTCTCTGTCTCAGCTATCGTGCCCAGAGCTGGTAGAATGTGAACTGTGTCTTGATGGCTTAATAATATTTCACAAAAGAATACTTTTCACGTGCCACTGCATTCCTCTGTCCCCGTCCGGGTTCTGTTGTCTGACAAGTTACCCCAGGATATAAGCCTCGTCTTGCGAAATCATACATATACACATAAAACTTACTCAGCCCTTTTGAAGGCAGCGAGACACATCACTGGCTGTTACATCAGAAGCTTATTAAAGTGAATTTGGTATTTGAAAATGTTAGCGGAGTCACTGAAATTGCATGTGCCAAATGAACACAGTCTGCGCTGTCACTCCAGTGGCACGTATGCATTGCAGTGAATGCGTCCAGATTACCTGGGAGTGAAATTCAATCCTGTGCAAAAGGCAACAGAAAACTGTATGTATATACCACTTAAATGGAGGGAAAATCACCACGAGCTGAGTCAAGATTGTTGACCTAGGCCCTAGGTTATTCAAGCAGAGTCAAGGATAAAACATAAGGTAATACGGTTGTCCCAAACATACATACAAAGTAAAAAAGAAAAGTGTGCAACTATTTGCATGATGAAACATGCCAACCAGAACCACAGACTATATCTGCATTTACTCCTAAAGGATGCTCTTTATTCCTGATTTTGTATACTCCCTGGGAAACAGCTCTACTTGTCGTCTGCATTTATTGGTAAAGAATGATCCTTAATCTAAACCTGGTAGTTATGCTCTATGGGAAATACTTCTTTTAGTTGAAGAATTGAAAAAAAAAAATTAATCTAGAAACACTCAGTAAGTGCAGCCATACATGGTACGCCATCGAAAAGATGCTCTAGTCCTTATGACTGCTTAGAAAAGTAAAAGTTTTAAGTAAAAGGCATTATTTCCAACTGTAAATTTTTACGTAATATTAAACTATGCTTAAGGAAACCATATTACAACAAAATCCTAAATTACAGATTACTTTAAAAAATAGTATTTTAGTTAATAAAATCAAAAGAAAGACATAATCACAATAACACAAGTATTTGTGCTAATTACTAACACTTAACTATTTTTGTTCATAAATGATGTTTCATAAATGGTAAATATTGTTCATAAATGGTAAATACCAGGCCCTCAAAGACATAGTAAATAACAGGAACAAGATACTACTAAACAAACCTCAGACCATTAATTCTTCAAGTTTGTGATTCGCTTACACTCACAAACCAACTTCTGCCACATCAAAACAAAAACAAAAAGCGGGTTCTTTTAGATCCATGCTTTGATTGTTTCTGTGTTTAATCTTGTTTCAGAAATACTACTCTGAACACAGTAATGCCCTAGCTACAGCTGCAACTCCGAAAGGCTAGATGATTTCGGGGCATCTCAGGTACTTTCGCTTGTATTTCATGAATATGTCATTGAATGAAATTCACATTATTTTAGTATATGAATATTCTAAATACCACTTCAGAAAGGCACACACCGCCAACAAAATGGTTCATCTAATCTAGTACACAGGAATGGCAACTAAACATTGCTATAATAATGTAAAATATAGTATGCAGCAATTTCAAGACAGTTCATTGCTTTTTAACTGATCTTGCATGCCAGCTATCTTTGAGGTTAATAAATATCATTCCTCTTTTACAGATTAGGCAAATGAGCCTCTGAGTGTGGTGTGTTCCAGGTGTGAAAATGCTCGGTGACAGGTACAGCTGGAGCGCATCAGCAGCAGTGGGTGACGCACCCTAATAGAGAGGATCAGAGCACTGGCACGTGTCCCATCAGGGTGATATCCATCACCTGAGAAATGGGTCTGCCGCAACTGAAGTCACTTGGTGAAACTGTGGGCCTGCTGGTATTAATGATGGTTTACTGGTGACTTCAGTGAGGCCAGGAATTCACCCAATAAAACTTATACTATATACTGAAGTTACCATAGAAATCTAAAATGACCATGAAGCAACAAGCTACACAGCAGAGCTGGCATGCACATTGTACAGTGAGATAACCACAAGGCACTGTAAATCCTCATTTAGGAGAACAAGTACAAGATTGCATTTTAGAGCAAACAGACTACGATAAAAATATCTTTAAAAAATTCCAGCTACCTTTCCTATATCTTCATATAGTAAATTAGCCTTGTGATACTACCATCTGCTCCTAAGCAGTACTATAATATAAATGCTGGATAATAATATTTTTTAAAGTTTGTGAGATCAAAGTTTGCATCTTTAGTCAGTATTTTATACAAAAATAACTGAACTTTATCCCAAAACAATTGCCCAAGTGTCACACTGACAAATCCTTGCTTATAAAAGCCAAAGGACCATCAATAAAACAAGTAAGTAAATAAAAAATAGTTTTAAAAATACAAACAGAACAAATAGCCACACTCGCTTTTTCAGCAACTGTCATCACTCTCCAGAATTATATTCATTCCAAAATACTACTGTGTATAAAACCTTGTTTACTTTGGCTTCCTCACCTGTAAACAACACTCTAAGACCAAAATAAACTGAAGACCCTTCTTGGCCATTTGTTTCTGCTTCCATCTCACATTACAACTGGTAAATGCACTACTGCCTTGCCCCTTGGAAACTCCCAACAGACACGGTGTTCATTAAGCTCCACTCAGCACCTTTAACAGCGAGTGTAAAAATGATTGTTTCAGACTTCCCTGTACCTCTGCAGGCCTGAAAAAGAAGCCGCCTTCTTGCAGGACGACACTGTCACAAATCCGACACCAAATGCGCTTTGCATTTAGAGTTCCGCTGAATCACTGCTTTCCAAGACCTCCAGTGGCAAGGAGTCACCTAAACTGTCCTCTGGATCAATGGTGAAGCCCTGGCTTTTTAATGTTTTATGAGCATTCATGAACTTCTGGAGGTACTTAGAGGTATATAGCCAGTGATGCTTCAAGACATCCTCCATCTCATAGCATTTGGACTGCCTGGCATTCATTTTTCGGAACCTCCTAAACAGTTTGTTTCCAGACTCATTTCCTTCACTTGCCCAGGCCCCAATGGAACCATCTCTTTCAATGATTTCAGGAACATGAGCAAGGGTTTTGTGGAAATAATTTGTAATCTTGCCTTCGTATCTGTACTTGAACTTTGTAGAGAGGAGCTCAGCAAAACGCTGTGAATTGTAGCTATACTGGCACAGCAAGTCTGGACACTCCTTGGCGGGGCATGAGGATCGCCACACTGGCTTCATCTTCAGATAAAGGTCCATTAGTTCTCTTAGGGCTTTGTGTCTTTCCTCACACTTTATTAACTCACATACTGCCTCTACTGTCTCTTTGGACATGAGCTTTCTAGCAAAATTTCCGCTCATCCTCATCATAGGCTTCAAGTTCATCTTCTTCCTGAGATGTTTGTCCAGAATCAACTGCCACCTCTTCCTCTCCTCTTTAGACATATCAGGATTCTTGTAAACTTCACCAATCTCCATCTGGAAGATTCTGTAGAATTCTGTTGCGTTGCCAATGTCGCAGTGCAACGCATCTATGGACGGAACGGTCTCAATAAAAGGTTTGGCTGAAACACCCTTCACTCTGTCACGGAGCTCATCAACAGATTCGTGATATGGGTTGGACCTCCATATTTCATACCGCTCCAGATTTTCAGCATGGCTCCTGGTTATGGAGTGGAAGACCAAATTCTGGGATGCCTCCAGGCGGGTTGCGTCACACAGGGTACAAATGTAAGTGGAACCTGAGGCCTCCAGCCCTTCCACTTCCCGCACAAGTTTCTCGTCGTATCCTGTACCCCTAAAGATGAATTTGAATGTTCTCAGGATGCCTCCCATTTCTAGTAGCAGTTCACTGTTTTTCATAGCCTCTCTTTCTGCTATGAGGGGGCTCAGGATTGCCGTCAGAGTTTCATGATCGGATTCATCAGCCAGCATAAGGCACAAGGGCTTGCAACACAGCTCTGAATTGGGCTTTACTTCTTCAAAGATCCTCTTGCTTTCGTTCCCATGTGCTATAGCAATGCTCATGACTGTGAAAGAAAAGCGAACCGCCTTCTCTGGGACAGCAGGTCCATTTCCATGCTTCTCACTGACATCTCCCATTCCATCACAGGACTCTTTGACTACCACAGTGAAGGGACCATTCAAATAGTCATCCAGGTTTTTTGCTTTCATGCCTTCCAAGATCTCCTCCTCCATGTCCTTTAAGGCACAAACCAAGGCTGCATCATATCGAAATCTCTTTGCAATTGTGTCTACTGGGTAGTCATCAATTGAGAGTGGCAATCCTGATAGTCCATCTATAATTCCCACTTCTGTGTTAGTGGAGACATTTTTCAAGGGAGGTTTCCACTCAAATGGATGATAACCTGGTAGGAGGGCTTTCTCAGCAGTGCGAAGAGCATGCAAAGGCTGGAAGATCTGCCTCCCAGTGACGGCCTTTACTGTTCTATACATTTTATGATATTGGCTACAGCTGAGAAACGTGTTGACTCGGATGGCCAGGCAGACAGCAGGGTGAAGTCCAGATCCCCTCCCTTGCATTATAGCCTCCAGTTCATCTGCTTGTCTGTGTTCATTTTGTGCCCTTAAAGCCAGCAGGAACAAAGTCATGCATACAGCCTTTATATCGCCACCCTCTTCTTTCTCAGCAAAAGCCTTCACTTGACGTTTCAGTTCTCTCAGGCGATGTTTCTGAGCTCTCCTGGTCAAAGACAGGAGATGCTGCCTCGGTCGGCCACCTTTGTTTACATGGCTGTAGAGCTCTCTCTCTTTCATCTCCTTGTGGCTGGAGAGGTGTTGGCCATATTTTCCATGCAAGATCTCTTCATCACATTCCTTTACAGGGCATCTTATTCCCAGGCTATCAAGGATGTTGAGGAAGGATTTCACTGGGGTTACCAGATCAGTAGGAAAGCAAGGATACCAGCAGGAGGGGCAATAGCTGCCCATAACCTTGATACATTTAAGGATGCAAGTTCTGCAAAACAAGTGTCTGCATGTTGTTTCCACTGGATCTGCCAAAATATGCTCACAGATCTGGCAAGAGATGGATTTAATGAAATCTGCTGGGTAATCAACTGCAAGCAGCTTGGTGCTGAGATGTATATTCTTGCAATTGACAATCTCTTTCATTAATTTTTTGTTGTTTATCTGTGCTTGGTTCTTTACAACTCTGTTTATTCGAGCACGTTCTGCAATGGTCTTCACACGTTTGCCATGTTGTACACTGGTTGGCTGGCTTTTTCTCTTAACTCCCCGACTGGTAGTGTGGCACACATCACAGTTTGGGGAGTGGGGTTGCCACTCCATCGTGCTGTTTCTAGGAAAATATACTTCACATGGAGTATTACTGAATTTTCTATGGATAATACTCCAACAGTTGTGACAAAATCGAGTGGGATGGATCATATCAACATCCCCGCGCACATCAATCTTAAAAACCTTAGCGATAAGATCTGGCCAAGAGGTTGCTTTTTTCTCTTTCTTCCTCAGAAGCCACAGAGTTTCATCATCCACTGGCCCATGCACTGGATGAGTTCTCTTGTAACAATCAGTTTTAAATGAAACTCCACAGATGCGGCAAAGTTGCTTCAGATTGTCCTGATGAGCTTTATTGTCTTGTGTTTGCATGTCATTGGCATCTTTCTCAAGTGCCTGCCTATTGCCCATTAAGTCCATCTTTTCTCCTCTTGGCACCGCTTCGTCTTTATGCAGTATGATTTCTTTGTTTGAAGAAGTGACCTCTTCTGCCTGGTCTTTGTCTATGTGCTGGCTGTCATCAGAAAGTCTTTTTTCAAATGATCTCACTTTAAACAGCTTGAATTTCCATTCAGAAAATTTTGTGTAGGGATGCTGAATTTCTTCAGGAAGGTCCATTTGTGATGTTACTGACATCTGCAGTCTGGCAGAAACCAGACCACCTGAGAAAGAGAAAGAAGCTGTAAGTTAGCTTATCTTCCAAAATTAATAATAATGCCTTGGGTTTTAATAGAACAGTTCAAATCACTTTAACTGGGAAATGCTTTGAAAGTGAGTTACTCATCCAAGACACCGACTGAACTGAGAGGCCCAGGCATGGCTGTCCACTCAGTATCTCAGATGAGTACCCAAATGTGTTTTGACTTTGATCCCGAGGCATCCATGTGTCTGTTAGATCACTGATGCACCTTACATAAACCCACTAGTCACTCAGTACGAATATACAGATCTGCCCCTTTCTTCTTACACCTGACTGAGCTTACCATAAGTAAAGCTACAACAGACAACAGAATTACATTCTGAAAGTTTGGTGACTTTTTTATATGAAACTAAACTGAAAGATACAATTTTGTCTGCCTCATGCTATATTATCTAAACCAGCAAGACCGCTGCTCTCACGCCGCTTGTTAGTCCTTGGTCTGACCCGAAGTGTCTAACACATGCCATTCGACATGAGCAGAGCAGGGCATACTGCTCAATCCCAGGGTAGACTTTGTTCAAGCCCCAATTTTGTAAGGTACTTTAGCACGTGCTCAATGAATGCGAGTAGCTCCATTAAAGCAGGAGGGATGTATCCTCTTTTGATGCAAAGTGCTGTAGTTCCCTGGAATCTAAAGGGGATATGGCAATTTAAACTGGCTGCAGATTTGCTCTAGAGACAGTATTTATGCATCATAAGTTAGTTGTCTGTTTAAGTACCCTGCTGAGAACTCTCTCTGTAAGGATTACTGGGACCAGAAAGCTGAAAATATCTGTTCAAATTTGACCCGAATTTTAGCTTTCATAGAGATGCAGCCAAAAGTAATATCAAAGTGGTTGCCATGGAAATATGGTATTGTTTAAAAATAAATAGAAGACTTTCACCTCAAACACTGAAATGTTTTGCTACTGCATCAGACTTAGAAAAGAAAATTGTGTAGAAACAACAACAAAAGTGACTAACCTGTTTTTCATTACCTGGCTATGAGAAGTGCACAAAGTAAAAAAAAAAACGGTATAGAGCAGGTGCAATTATGTTTTCTGACTTATTTTGTTTTTACTGATCTGGTTGGTGTGAGTATTAAAAGTGAGGAAAACTATACTTTAAGGCTATATACTAGAACTAGAAATGATGTGGGGTATGGCTGTGGTTCTTTAACTGATTAAATTGCCACTTAGCAATTCACATAACTTACTAGAAACCTCAGTTCAGTGTCTGTTCAGAAGGTGTCCTTCATAAGAAGACATCCAAGTCATGGTCTAAAGTAATGATGCCCAGAGTGTTTCTAAGATTATTTCATTTATAACCTTTCAGTAAAGCATCATTTCAGTACAGTCTTACACAGTCTGTTGGGAAAGGACTGCGTGCTTTGATTAAGTTCCATATCCAGAATGACATACCAGTCTGCTCGACGCTTTCCTTAAGAGCTGCGTTTAACTTCAAAATTGTTCATTAGGCCTTGGCAACTAAAATTTAGGTTTGTTTTCTTCCCAGCTTCTCTTCCTTTCATCCCACTGAGAACAAGCTGCCCATACCACTGTCCCCATCTGCCTGCATTGCCCCGTCCAGCTGCCTATACTGCTAAATCTCTCTCTCTGCACGGCGTTTCCCTGCTGCCCATCACTGATCCAGCCTGGCAACACGCTTGCTTGCATTCTGCTGCTCATAGAACTGTGACGTGCAGCTGTGCCCAGATGTATCCAGAGCATTACTACTGTCTTGCTTTCTTGGCTGCATCCTGTGGCAGACTTGGTAAAATCTATCCACTGAGCAATAACCCGTTTGACCCTGAATAGTCCTGCGTTCAGATCCTTTGCTTGTACGTAACACCCTATGCAATTTTGTGTAATTTCACCATCTCCAGCAGCACCTTCGGAATCTTTTAAACCATGAGCAATGCTTCCTCGGGGCAGTATCTGTGTCATTGTAAAGAAACAGCCAGCTCCGAGTACCTTTAGAGCAAAATATTTAATGCTTTCTCTACTCTTCTAACCCTTTGACTAAGTGCCACCATAGTGCCGTACTCATCTCCAAACCCGTGACCTAACTCTTGCTATTAATCACCAACTCCAATGAATCAGACAGGGTTTACCCCTGCTAAAGAAAAGTTCAAGCATTCTCTTTTTTCTCTTTCTTTGAATATGCCCTGGAAGAAATGAACGACAAAGAAGCCCTCTCAGGTCACCTGGCCTTCGCCTTCTGCAGTAGATAATTGTTGCCAACACATCAAATGCTTTGAATTGCCTAGCTGCCAGGCAGTGGAGATTTCAGCAGCTCTCTTGGGAGAGCTAGAAATATTCCCAGTGCTTGGAATATTTCCTGCTACTCATGCTGAATATGCCTCTGTTCTATTATTCCAGTTGGGGGTCACACTGAACAATCTTTCTTCTCCCTGCCTACCCTACTCAGATTCTTACGGAACGAACCCCAGGCATGACCCCCCCCAAGTCGTGGTTATTTAATTGACTCTTGACAGCTGTGTTCAGTATCACTTCTTTTTATCTTGAAAAGGGAAAAGAAATCACTTTTCTTCCCAGATCACAATATTTCATACATTTCTGAAGACGAGCAAGATTGCAATACTTTTTTTCCCCCCCTTTTTTAATACATCAGGGAAGACCTTCCTTTATAGTTAGTCTCACTGAAATGAACAGAACAACCTCTGAAGTGAGGAAGCACATGTAAAATAAAACCATTGACCTGCACATTAAACCAGGAAAAGGAACCAACACTCGGATGTCCTACAAGCATCTGGGATGCTGTCATTAGTACTGCCAGCCTACCTTTAGCTCACTGTCAGTTTGTAGAGCTGCTGCTATGTCTGCCCAGTTTGCTCCAAATGTCAAGCTTGCTTGCTCTCTCTCCTGCGTGCTCTTGCTCTTTCTGTGTTCACTCTGCTTTTTAAAGACACTGCAGTGCTGTTTATCTCACTTATCCCTGTCCCTCCGAGCTCCCAATACCACCCTGGTGCTAACCACAGGTTATTTCAACTAAATACAATACAGAACTCTCAAATCCAGGTGGCACCTGGCAATTTATGAGGCTTAACCACAAAATTCGTATAAACAAGGTCTTCTTGTGTGAGACTACTGGGCTCTGAGATAAGTATGCAGACTCTCTTTGAGGAGCACCTGCACTGTTTTTCAACACAAAGTTTCGCATTTGGCTTTCTTCTTTATAGTTTCAGAGCTGGCTTCTTCACTGTTAACTCTCTTAGAGGAGGACCTGGTGTCTGGTCACACCACTGTCGCACATCAAAGCTATTTCATTGAAGGCCGGTGGCCCGCTTCCTCAGGTCAACAGCAGCCAAGCTTCTGGGGTTTGGGTGAATTGAGAATGGGGATCACAAAATGTCCTTTCTTCTGATACCAGTATTTAATTTTCAAGGATATTACCTCTTTGGTAATATGTATGTCTGGGTTCTTGAAGGCGCTGGGGAGGGAGGACAAATTAACAATATAAAAGCTAGCAATATACATATTGAGTAACTGGTAGATACTACACCTGGCTGTCATGGTTTAAGCCCAGCCAGCAACAAAGCACCATGCAGCTGCTTGCCCACCCCTCTCCCCCAGCCCCAGTGGGATGGGGAGGAGAAAATATAAAGGAAAGCTCATGGATCGAGATAAGTACAGGGAGGAATCACTCACCACTTATGGTCATGGGCAAAAGACAGGCTCAACTTGGGGAAGAAACAAAATCTATTTAATTTACTACCAACAAATCAAAACAGGGATAATGGGAAGTAAAACCAAACCTCAGAACCCCTTACACAACACTGATGGCAGTCAGAGAAATTCAGCAAAAGTTGTAGTATTTGGCATTTGCCATAGCTAAAAGAGGTGAGAGGATTTCCTCTCTACTATCCACTCTGGTCTTACACTGCTTCCAGTTCTTAGAAACATAGAACCATTTAGGCTGGAAAAGACCCTTAAGATCATAAAGTCCAACCATAAACCTACCCCCGCTGAGTCCACCACTAAACCGTGTCCCCAAGCGCCACGTCCACACGTCTTTTAAATACCTCCAGGGACGGTGACTCAACCGCTTCCCTGGGCAGCCTGTTCCAATGCCTGACAATGCTTTCGGTGAAGAAATTCTTCCCAATA
>JANZLQ010000032.1:25653175-25730106 GCA_026212715.1 Elanus axillaris
CCCCCCCGCCGCCCGCCGAGGCCCTCGGCCTCCTCCCCGAGAGCAGGGCTCGGCGTCCCGGCTGTGTCGGCGCGGGGACTGGCCGGCGAGGAGGGCGGGCGGAGGCGCGGCAGCCTGTCCTGCTCCGAAATGGAAAGCGTGCGGCGGCCTGCTGAGGGCTGCGAGCCCGGCCCTGCCCCGCCTGCCGGCGGCAGGGAGCCCGGAGCCGGGCTGGCGGGGCCGGTGGGCCGGGAACCGGGCTGGAGGGACCTTCTCCTGCGGCCCCGGCGTCCGGGCTGTGCCCGCGGCCGGCCGCGGGAGCGCTGGCGAGGGGCAGCTTCGGAGCCCTCGCTCCGGTGCAGCCTGGAGAGCCCCGCCGCGAAAAGTGGGATCTGCTTTTCCAGCTGTGAAGCGGAGGTACTCGATAAATTCCTCGGGAGCCTGTTAAAGGCCTGTAACGATAACTTGCAGGAGAGGTCAGTGCTTCTAAAGCCGACGGCTCTGTTTTCTGGGAGAGACTGGCAGTACTCAGTACTTAGGGTAAACTTACTAGCACGAGTAATAGGCTACGACTTCAGTAGTGCTTTGCATCGATTTCATCTCGTTTAGACAGGTTACACTGAGTCTTTTCATACCTAAATGGAAATCTCAGCTGGAGGTGGGAGGAAGGTCTTCTAATTATACCCCTCGTACCCAGTAGTTAAAGCTAGGAGAAAATATTTGTGTTTGCCTCTGAAAAGCTCTGTGTGCTGCAGAGCTACCCGTGAACTACGTGGGTTTTGTCGTGGCTTATATATCATTGACAGAACGATTAAGAAAGTATTGATTTGAGGCTTTTGGTGAGGGAGAGGTAGGGGAAAGGGAGGTGGGGGGGTGCAGAGTTACTGGCGGCACTAACAGCTTCTTTAACATCTCCAGTGCATTCTACTCTGTGTTCACCAACTGTGTTAACACTTGCAAGCAAACTACTTTGTCTTTCCGTAGTATGAAAGGGCCGTAAAACTAGTCCCACTAGTGTCAGAAGGAAAAAAGGTCACAGAAGCATGCTGATAAAAGCACTTGGATTATTCCCGTGGCAGGAATCACTTTGGGCATAATTCTTCTGCATGTTCCACATTCCCTTCAGTTTTCCCCAGCAGCTAAAGGTTTGTGGAGCTCAGTCAGGCTCCGTTGAATGAGAAGTCATCAAGACATAAATGGCTTTTAAAGTTTTGTAGTATTGCATCACTGCAATACTGCTTTCTATTCAAAAAGATGTGCTACTCTATTTCAAAAGACAATGTACACAATGGATATGCTGATAGACCTTCAGAATGAAAAAATGTCTGAGGTGTGAACATGCTTTTTCTTCACTTAATAAACTCGTGAAAGTTCAACAGGTCAGGAAGAGTAACTTTTGTATCTCAGTAGCACAGATTAGCTACACAAATATAAAAAAAGTTTTAGATCCAGACTGTGAAAACTAACAATAAAATATTCTGGATATAAAGCATGTCAAAAAGAAAACTATAGTAAAAGTCAGGTAGAGTGACAAGGAGAAATGTTTCAGTTGTTTCAGAATGTGTGCTTAATTCACTCTTTCTTTTCCCAGGGTCTCAAATCGTTTTACTCGTGCCAGATACAGCCTAATGCTTGTTGAGGTAGACGGTAATTAAATCTAGCCTGGAGACTGTGCCTGGTGGAAATGACGTTTTGTTCATAGCCATACTTCTCACTGCCTCTTTTTGAAGTACTTTCTGTCTTGATGTTTACTTTGTCCCTGTTATGGCAGCATCTTAAATTCTCTGCAGATCTACTGAGGGATATAGAAAGGCACAATGCATATCTTGAAGCGTTTTCAGGGTGCAAAGGGAGAGCAGAGTCTCTGCCAAAGTAAAGAATTAAATAGTACTGTTCTTCTCACTAACAATGCTTTCTTTGTTAATCTGAACAATTCCCAGTGAAATGTCTCTAGTAGTTAATAAATTGAAGAAAGGTTTGGGGGATGTTGGGTTGGTTTTTTTGATTATGGAAAAACCCATGGAATATTTTGGTGTTAAATACAGTATAGTGCACTTCCACTGCTCACTAAAATTAAATTTGTTTTGCCATACTTAAGTAGGATAAAATGTGAACATAACTGGGAGTATGCCACCATCTAGTCTCTTAAGTAACACTTAAGCATAAAAATATATATGTGATTAAAGCCTGACAGCATTCTCTCCAAGCAAAGAGAAATCACCTGGAAAGCTTCAGAAACCCCCAGAGGTTGCTCTAGTCCAGCCAGCAGCAGGAGTTCTTGATAGGGTCTAACGAGCTTTTAATGTTGTTCAATTGTATTTGCCTCAAACAAAAATTCTTATTTTAAGTCTTTAGGTTCACATGTTAAAATAAGTATAGTGGTTACCCAAAAGACTTGGAAGTCTTAAGAGTTACTGCTATTAGAGAAAAACAACAGTTGATATCTCGGCAAATGTTTGCAACATGTTTGCAGGCTTTTACAAGAAATCAGAATCTGGTTTTTGCAGTTACGGGTTCTGCCTGAATCTCCTATTGCATCGGCTTGTCTAGCTGTTTGATACCTTTGAAATGAAAGTGTTTTATAGGTATTAATTAAAAGGAACTTGCTTCATTTTATATGTTCTGCCTGGATGAGACCAGAGTGATAATAGTTACAAACCTCATAATGTAAACACACAGTGCTTATCAGTTGTCAGTAGACCGTTGATTAAAATGCCTGGGAATAAGTGTTGCAAGTATTGCTTCATAAACAAATTATCCAAAGTCACTCCACTGGTCTGTCAGTCTCATGCCCCAGAAATCTGTGTGTACAAAACTGTTCTCAGTGAGGCAGAAAAAGAAAAGAGAAAAGTTTGGCCAGTTTTTTTGTCTGTGCAGCGTTGAAGGCATTTCACCTGCTGGCTGTCTGCTCGCCAGGCTGCAAGCAGATTATGTTTGTGAACTTCAAGTAAGAAAAGGGATTTGGAATAGTATTCTGTATTGATTTCCTTACTTATATGGCTACTTAGTGTGAATTTTCTATGAAAGAGCATGTGGAAATTAATTATATTCAGTACTTACTGATTAATACTCAAAATTTTCTATTTCATGGTAACTGATAACGCTCTCCGTACAGTGTTCCTTCACCTTTGCCAAATGCTCCAGGGTATCACTTCATATTTCAGTGTATATAGGATACAATGCCTACTTTTATTTCCTCCCCGTTACTCTAATTATAGTGTAATTTTCCAGGCAGTCTGAAGATATCTTCTGGTACCAGTAATATTTTTTGATTTAGAGAAGTTTCTGAATTAATCCTGTGGCTCTTTGGAGCACGGAAATCTGTAGAAGTCCTACCTAAACCCCATTATACTACGGGACTTTGCGAATCAGAGTACTGAGTTTTGTTGCGTGCATTAATTTAAAATGTGGGTGGTTTTTAATTGTTTTGAAATTGGTTTTGGCAATCATAAGGTACATGGTTCTTGCAGGAGTTTGCTCTTTGGGTCTGACTGTGCTATCTTGGATCAACCTAGTCACTTTGTAATGCAACAGCGTAAATAGCAGCCTAGCACAGGTTACTTAGTGAAGAAAGGTTTTGTTAGGATTTAAAGTGGGAAGGGTATTATGGGGACTCCCTGTGGTCTTAACTGTGTCTTTTCTGGGGGGTGAAGGTTTGATCCTTAGGGCGTTCCAGGTTTCTGCAGCACAAAAAAAGATCAAGCAAATTCTGTCCATTACCATTTGGCCTGGAAAGCACCTTCCTTTCTGTTGTCAAACAATACAGCTGTTGCCTTGGAGAGAGAAATCAACCTTTTCTGGCACAAGGACTCTGGGTACCTTGTGTGTGCAAGCTAAAACCCGTTATCTATCTACTGTGCAAGTCCGATAGGACTTCCTAGCTCTAGAAAAGGGCATTTCAGGTGCTTTACCAAACAGAGTTTTAAGACTTTCTCTGCCTGAGAAACTTCACACTAGCAAAAACAAGAATTACCATGTAATGGTCCAGTTTAATTTCCGTTTTTGCTTGATCTGAAAGGCGGATGTCCAAACAAAAAAGGTCCTAGAGCAGGCTACCGAAGTGTTTGATGTATTAAACTACCAACATCCAAAAAATGGATAAATTCTAAAGGCTGTGGTGTAGACAAGTTATTATAAATTAATATTTGCATATTGTTGTACTTGTATTTGACTCAGTTTTGTTCAGCACAGAGGAAGAATAACGACTGTTATCAATAGGAAGAAAAACTGATGTGGTTTTGGGGGGGATGTTTGTTAGGTTTTTACTTCACTGGTAATCTATTTCGTAGTCAAAAAGAAAGGGTAGCAATTTGATGTGAATTTTGGGATATATACTCGTTTGGGTTTTAAAATCCATCCTCTTCTAGCCTGAAAATCTTTTAAATTCCCCAGGGGAGGAACATGCAAAACTGCTACAGTAGGCCCACAGATTGCCTGCTCCACTTTCATCAAGGGAAAGACCTGTCAGCAGCATTCACAGTGTGCTCTTCTCTAATTGGTTTTGCTCTAGCACTGCTCCGTTCAAGAAGATTGAATCTATGTTCCTCTTCTTGGAGGGTAAAATAAGTGCCAAAAGAACTTCTTCCTACTATAGTAGTTACAGCTTCTAGAGGAATCGTTTTAAACTGTGGAGGAGTAATCACACCTCAGTTAGTGGTCTGAGTAACAGCAGCGTGGATTTTGATTTGGAAAATTGTGCCTTGTACCACACCTGTAAATACGTGTGGAGGAAGCAGGATTTTCCTCACAGATAAGATGAAAGGGATAAGAATTGTAGGAGAAATCCTATCTTGTATAAAACATGAAGAAAATTAAAAATCTGGCTCTTAATCACCTCGTTTAAGTTGCGTCTTTGTGCCTGAATTTCCCTATTTAAAAAGAGGAGCCAATGATACTTGCACTTCTTTTTTAATGAACCCCTTGGTCATAGGCAGACAAAAAGCTCCGTGTGGGAGCGGAGTATATCACTGAATAAGGCGGTGTTTGTGTGAGGCTGGGATGTTGACTGGTTGCAGTGACTCACTCATTAAAATGACTGGTACAGGATTTTTCTTTCTGTAAACTGAATGTACATACCTGCTATGTCTGTAGAAACAATTTAAACGGGCAAAGAGAACACCGCTTGCACAGCACTTAAATCTACAAAGTGTTCAACTATCGAGATGATACTGTCAGATCCTGTCTTACTCCTTATAAGAACAGTATTTCAAATAGTTGTGTTGTTTTTTTTCCAGCAACAGCCCAAGGGAAGAGTCGCGCGCTTCTTTGCAATTAACGTGACAGCTGAATTTGGGTAAAGCTATTATATTTTCCTCCTTGCAACTTCCTGAATGCCTTTGTGACATTGCTAAAGGGATATACGTTCCTCTTCCCTTTCTTAATCTCACTAAATATACCCTTGTGGCTTAGAATAATGTGAATTTTTCGGTCCTAGGCTGGTCTATAGATTCTAATATCCTGTATATCAACATTCCCACTCCATTGGCCCAACTTAGTTCCTGTTATTTTTTTTGTGAAATGTGGCCTGTGGACTAATCATCCTCTGCAGCTTCTGTTAAATCAAAGTTATGTTTGTTTAACAACGGAAATAAGTTCTTTTGCTCCAGAGAAAAGAGACCTACCAATGGCAGTCTAAAAAAATCTTTCTGTCACAGACCATCCTTCTAAGCATTGATTCGTCTGCTTCCATTCCAAGTCACTGGGGGAGCTGCTCAGTTCCATGGGGTTAAATTGATCATTGTTGGATGATGCCTGAAGCAACTGCCGAGAATTACTTGGTGTTTAGTGTGTATTGCTGTTGCGTTTAGGAGCCTTGATTATAAAGCCTGTTGTGGTAGATGATGTATAGGGATAATACATGGGGGCAGAGAACAGGAATAGAAGTTAAACATCACTCCTTGGATGTGGTTCCAGGCAGCTCTGCTACAGAGTTATTTCTGCATAAAGCGAGCCTTGCTGACCAGGTCAGTACAACTCTCAGCTGTCAGACTGTGCTTTGAGATTCTGTACCTTAATGGTATCTTGGAAAGGTCAGGAAGACTACTCCTCAGATACTTCTCATACCTCCGTGTACCTCAACAGAATGGAAAGTCACATATTTATACAACAGAATAAAAGTTCTGGTTTGATTCTAGCTGTAACTGACCTAAATATGGTAACTTTGCCTGTTTGGTTTTGTTTGGTAGATCTGCCTTTTTTTTTTTTTTTTTTTTTTTTTTTTGGGTGGGTAGCTGGAAAAAAAATAGCTCGTATACTGTTAACTTAGGCAGTATTGCTTATTACCATGTAGATGGCCTAAACCACATTTCTCTAATGTTGCATGTGTTCAAAATACACTTCCAGTAAAAGCTAGTTGAGGGTTTGTGTGATTAGTATTTCCGTTGATGTAATCTTCAGGTGTCATATAATAAGTACCCAAATAAAACTACCTGTATGTCCTCCTCCTGTCCATGAACATATTGTTAAAATGACTTGAGATGTGTAAATTCTGAGAGAGGCAGGAAAAAGTTCAGTTTTACGAGCTTGTGGTCAAGGTAACCCTATTCATTCGGCATCTCTTTCTGCCCTCAGAGTCTGCAGTAGGGATGCAGATCAACAAATGTGACAGTTCAGCTCTTGTTTAATCCTCAGATTTCCCTCCCTGCTATGTTTTGGGTGGTGTAATGGTATTACAGTGAATGCAGTAGGTGAACATTGCAAGAGACCTTTGCCTATACAGCTGTGCAAAAGAAGATCAAATCTGGGCTTAGTGGGCTCCTTTTGCATGCCTGGCTCTTTAACCCTCAGCCTACTCACGCTGCCTTGCACCTGGTGATAACCTCTGTGTTTCAAAGAAATGTCATTTATAGAAAACTAACCACAATGGGATTCTAAGAAAATGGTTGTAACCATTAAAAAAATTGAGGGAGAGGAAAATTTTTTGGACTTTATGAATTTGTGTTTGTTGTTTAGACCTTTCTTTAAAGTTCCCTCATTCGATGTAGAAACATTGGCAATCTGTTTGGGGATACCAGCGTGGTTTTTTTATTTCATACCCTTGAGTTCAACCTGCTTTGTGAGCATTTTAAAAGCGGACTTTACTACACTGTTCACTGCTCTTCAGGGAAATGTGACTTCTATCTTCTGTTCTTACAGTCGTGTCCCTTGTCCTCCCCGCCAGCTAGACTGGAAGAGGGAAAGGAGAGCAAGAACTCTGAGTACTAGTAGTTTGTAGATAGCTTTTGAGCTGTTGAAGTATTAGCCGTATCTCACGTCTAGCTTCTTACTCAATTTGAAGTCCTACTGGCAGTTTTAAAATGTTACCAGCAGTGCTGTATATTTGAATTTTATTTGCAGCACAGTGCTCTGCTTGTTGTGGGTACTTGGACTTGCATTTTATTTGTGGACGTGCACCTAAACTGACTTGAAACTTATACTGTGAATCACTGTATCCAGAAAATGTTAAATAAAATTTATTAACTGCAAGGAAAATACAGAATTGAGCTATTGTCATCCAATAAAACTTTTTTTTTTACAGTATTTTTCATGCAAATTATATTTGAATGCTTTAGACATAAATAATACCGACAGGGTAAAGAGGCATTTTCAGTAAACATAGCAAGAAGAAAGAGTATTCCTCTTTTTACAGAAATTAGATAGTCAAAGAGATTACAGAAGGGTGTGTATATTTGTGTTTGAACTAGGCGGACAGGATACAGTGCTCTTTCCTATATACTACAAGATAAGTAAAAAAGGTAGATAACAAAAACCGGGACAAAACAAAGCTAGTGATTTTGAGTAGAACCAAATCTGCACCACTGTTCCAGTGTTTCTGGTCAGAAATAAAATTTGTTCTTGATTGGAAAGAGAAGTCTTGGAATATTTTGAAGTAACACATCTTTTTGTCATTTGCAGAGCATTTCTGTGTAGCACTTGATTAGCTACTATGAGCTTGCTATATAGTGATAACAGTTGTGGAGCTCGAGACGTGGAAAGCAGCTGCTGTGCAGCCATGGCCAGTGCCTGCAGCGTTGGAGCGAAAGAAGACAGCGTAAGCGTCAGCAGTGGGACTGGAAACCCTCCAAGTTCCTTCACAGAGGAAACACAAGGCTATGATGTGGAGTTTGATCCGCCCTTGGAAAGTAAATATGAATGTCCAATCTGTTTGATGGCTCTTCGGGAAGCAGTGCAGACACCATGCGGACACCGTTTCTGCAAAGGCTGCATTGTCAAATCAATAAGGTAAAGGAAAATTTATGGAAGTTGGCAGAGCAGTTTAAGGGCAGCATAAACCGAACAGAACTGCTTAAGGTGCATTACCAGTGAGTGCTAATAGAACTCTGGGAATTTATAATTCGTTAAAGATGCTTTCTAATAAATACCATGTATGGCCAAAATGTCATGAGTTTGGAGGTTGCATGAGCTTTAGATAAATTGCCATTTATACACGTTTACCCAGGTTACGAATGTAAAAATTTGATTGAACAAACATTAAGTAATAATTTAAAAATAGTAGCCAAATCCTCCAAATAAATTCCTTTTTCAGCCCAGGATTATAAAACCTGTCTTTTCCCTAGGATTGTTTCTCTTGATAACTCCAGGCAACTACAGACAGCATGGTTCCTTGGTGCAGATACAGCAATTGATGCTTTCAGTTCTTCACTTGAAATCAGCTGCTTCCTTGTTGAGCTGGAGGAGAGAATGTA
This sequence comes from Elanus axillaris, assembly GCA_026212715.1. Taxonomy (NCBI): domain Eukaryota; kingdom Metazoa; phylum Chordata; class Aves; order Accipitriformes; family Accipitridae; genus Elanus; species Elanus axillaris. The sequence continues at coordinate 25,661,839 of JANZLQ010000032.1, forward strand.
ATGAGGGAATAGTCTTGAACAAAGCGTTGAGAGAGGGAACTAGGTGGCATATAGGGGGAATGGGAGTGAGATAGGAAGGCAAGACCAGGCTGGGCTTGCGAAAATGAGTGATTGAAAGAGCAAGGAGGGGCAGAAAGTACAGTGGTAGAGCATACTTCCTTCAAACCTGGCATACAGTCATCAGTGTCCCACACGTGTCCGTGAGTATTGGAGCACACTGATAGAAGGCTAGATATTATGCTGTAGGGTTTTTCCTTCTCAGCATAAGCTAGACTTTTTCTTATCAGTTACTCAGCTCAAAGGTCACAGTACTTTGGTAGGAATCTAAGTATTTAAATCTGTGTGACCCACATACAGGACTGGTTGATTTCCAACCTTACTTTGCACACCTTTGTGTAAAGATCATCAAGCTGTCTTCAGTGTTAGCACGCAATGTTGTTTTTCCCAGGCGTTTATTTTAGCATGCAAAATGGACAGTGCTTTCTTGGTTGGTTTCCCATACCATTTAGCCATATTTCTATTCCATTTCTTTTTCTCCATGGTCCATCATTTGTAGCTTACTAAATGAATAGTATGCCAGCTGTGATGTTCTCCAAATACAGTATTTTGTGGGGTTTGTGGGCTTCTCTGTAGCTACTGTTGCTATTGTATGTGATGCTACTTTATTTCTTCATGGCATCCCTTTTAGATGGAGGAAGGAAATGCTGGAGCTGAGTATGAGAAGACAAACTTAATTTTGCATTCCCTACTTATGTTAGCAGAAGAAGAGACTGTTTTCCTTTCTAGCAAGCGCAGAAATTTGTGTGTGTTTGCAGCACAGTTCTTGTTAACATTAGTTTCATTAATATTTCTGAGAAAAGGATGCAAACTCATTATCCAGAAAATGCAGAATACCCCCAGTTATCACCCATGAAAAGTGACTCACCTGTGGATTCTGCAGAGGAAGCTGAGAGATACTCAGCTGTCCACTAACCATACCATGAGATCACCCTCCTCCCTTAGTCCCTTGTCTTGTTCACTAAGTTCCTACTTCTGCAAGAAAAGTACTTCAGGCCTTACCCAGCTGCATCACTCAGTGGTATTCGCAGCAGCCAGGTGCATGGGAGAAGGCAAAAAACCCCAAACCTGAACCTGTCAGCTTTAACTGTAATACAGTTCCCTAGGCACAAGCAGTTGGCTTCACTTTCTGGCCTTTGCTTTGCGCATTCCAGCCTAAATTCCTTCAAGAGGTTAATGTACCTAATTTCATGCATGCTTGTAAGGCTTGAAATAGATGTTTGTACTAATAAAGGCCATTAAATTTTCTAATTCCTTATTTGCTCTCCCTGAGCTTGCTGTATTTCTTGGCAGTAGTAGTTTTTATACTCTTCTTTAACTTTGGTATTTCTGGAAGGAAGAAAAGAAATCTTTAAAACTTCTCATGGGAGTATGATGTCTATAAATCCTGAAGGTAAATTGGTCAGTGCTTAAGTATACTGAGCTTTAGAAATGTCTACTCACCAATCATTTCAAAGACAACAGAATTCCTCGGTTGAAAACTGAGGGGAAAATGACTTAAACTTAAAATGACCAAAAAATGGGTGTCTCGTTTCCAGTCTTTCAGATCCTTAACAGCTAAGGTGATCTCACTTTCTAATCCTGCTGATGATGAGCTGCACAGTTACAGTCACTGGTTAGATGGGCTGCACAGTTACGTTCCCTGGTTAGAATTTACCACGGGACTGAGTGAGGAACTGCAGTGAACCCATGCTCAGAACGCAACATCTCGTAGCAGGTAGAGAAACTTCCTTCTTAAACCCCAGGCATGGGAAATGGTTTCTCTTCCTTTTTAAATTAACAGAGCATTTGCTCTGCTCAGAGTTTTAAGTCTGCAAACAGTTTCAGTGACCAGAAGCTTTGGCTGCTTTTACACCCTTGCCCTATTTTACTTCAGTTCTGTAGATAGCGATTATTGTTCCAGTGAATACTAAACACGGGTGGAAAGCATTTTTCGTCTTGGAGACTATAGATTATCACTCTGGTATTTCAGGTGTTTCATTGATAGTAAATGTTTTCCCTCATTCCCCCCTGAAATCTGTCTTTGGAGTACAGTTTGAGTGAACGCTGGTGGAAAGCAGAGCAGACAACGTGCCAGACCCCTCTGAATCCCTGAAGGGCTGAATTGCATGCTTCATTGGGATCCATGGATGAAGCTATTGATTTGGAGTATGTAGTCTCTGCAGTACAATATTGCTTTGGAGTATGTAATGTCTACAGTACAATGTTGATTGATGTCACTGAGAAGCTTCTACAGAACTGAAGTGAAAATGGAAAGTGGTATTTACATTCTCTGAGTACTGTTTTTTTCACTAAGTGACTATCACAGCCTTTATTTGATCAGGAGAAAAATGCTTCTCTTTATTCCTCATTTCCTCACTGTCTAGCTCAAGTGAACACAGAGATTAAGAATTGTAAATGATACAGGATGGACAAGCAGTTTTTGAGTAATTGCTTCTTGTCAGTCTACAAAAACAATTGTAGTTGCCCATGTTGAAGAAGTTGTGGCTGCCACTAGAAGGATTTTTTAAAAAGCTTTTAAAGTCTGGAGTCTTAGATCTTACAATGCGAGGGACATGATTAGACCAGATGGATTTGATCACCGTAAGTGTTTGCCTCCCCGAAAGTCTTGGCATCTTTTTAAATAAAGCTGTCTGAAGTGCTTTGAAGTGCTGTGAGTCATGGTAGTGAAGAAGCTTACCTACCTAAGTAGAACTACAAATAATAGTTTACAAATGTTACTGTCTACAACATGCTTGATTAGAAATTTTAGAAGAACCAAGTTCAGATGCAGTAGCTAATTAAATTTCACTCTAGTTTTTCTTCTCCTGTATCTTAGATCAAAGCTGACTTAGGACTTGTAGTAGAACTCACCAAATATCAGAACCTCTGTTTATTTGGAAAAGCAGCATTACGAGCTGACAAGGGGCAGCAAGGAAAGATCTGGGTGCTAGCAGCTCCGCACACAGCCGGCATGGCTGCAGTTAAAGTGTATGCCAACTGTTTCAGCTTCTAGGCTAAACTGCTCCATTGCTAAAATTGCGGAGCAGGCTTCTTCCTTAAACAAAATTCTTCTGGCTTTACTTTTCATACCTAATTTTAATTTCAAGGGAAATTATAGGAATATTCATTGTACTTTGTAGCAGATAGTTACTCTTTCACCGGTACTGTTGTGCGTGGCACAGCCCAATGTGATAAATAATTCCAGCACAGGAAAGCCCTCTCTCTAATGTGAATTAGAACTGAGATGCATAAACTCAATTCTGTCATAGGAAATGTATAGCAACATCTTTGTCTGGAGATGGATCTAAGCAGTCTTTAAAACACAATCCCAGTACTTGTAAATGGTGTTTGAAGGCTGTTTAATATGCTACAATAACCTACTGCTCTTTCCTTACTATAATTGGAAAGTTGCCATTCATTCTTATTTTAGTCTTTTTCTGCTAGTTATTTAAACCGGGGATCTGGTAATCATTATTTAAAAATAATCTTATTATACATGATTAGCTTTTCTGTGTAGAAATAAGGTTGCTGTCTTACCAGCAGGCCTACTGAACTATCATTATACTTCACTAAACAGGGTATTTATAACCAAGTTATACCTGGGAAAGCTGATTTCCTGTAGGTTGCCTGCAAAGTGAGGGAATGTTTCTGGGTTGCGACAAAGATCAGCAAGCACACTGATCGTAGCTTAGGGTATGAAACGAAACGGCACGCTAGGTATTTTCTTTTTTCCACTTGTTTAGGATTATGACACTCAGGCTTGTGGTGAGTTAGCTCTTGCAAGCAAAACCTAGGAAAGGAAGTTCATTGTCTCTTCTTGAAGTCTCAGCTTTACCCCCGCTTCCTCTAGCCGCGTTGCTGATGAAGGAGTTGCTGAGCAATTATTTCCTTTTCCAACAAAGAACACAAATTCCCTCCTGGTCTCTACAGCCCACTAGGTTCTACTTCCCCTCATGCTTGCAAGCAGTGACAATGATCTGGCCTTTGATCTTTGCACCACAAGTGCTCTCTGACATTTTTCCGCCCCATGTATTTTTCCATTTTATTGCTGTTTCCATTAGCACTTCAGCTCACAAGCTTTGATCCCTCATGCCTCTTAACTGTATTATTTAATGGTGAATAGATATGTTGGCCTACTGCTTTCAGAAATGAGCTGATACCGGATATTTTTTAAAGGAAAATATGGTGGAGATGATCCCTTTTTTACTCCTTTTTTAATGATTCTTATGTTTAAATGTAGGTGAATGCAATGAGACAAAGTGGAACAGGCTGTTAGTTCCCTTGTGCAAGTTGCATGCACCCGTGTTCTACCATCAGACTCCACATTTTTGCCAGTTAGCACTGGCTTCGTCTGTCTGCTGTTAAAATGGCTTCAGATAGAACACCCAGTTCCAAATCCAGTGTAATTTTCATAGTTGTTAGTAATTTTTGCATCTGGATTTTTTTCACACTTCTTTGCTGTATATATGAACAAATTGAAGGATGACCAGTTGATCAAGTGGTCGTACAACAAAAACAGCGAAATGAGTTATATGAAAAGTAATGCCAAATAGATGAAGTGAATCTGGAAGAAAAAAAAAGAAAAAAAAGATGTTTTTGCTTTTTCTCTCAGCTATGATCACCTTGGCTGTTTATAAAGTGAGAAAGAAAGGAGAGAAGGTCCAAGAATCTTTAAAGGTTTGTTTTGAAATAGTACATGAAATATTCTTTGATGTTTGAGCTATATGAAGTACTTGCAGAAACAGGACCATAAATTCTTAGTTTCTTTACATCCTCTTAAGTTTATTTCCAGAGTATCTATCGTGGCATTTGTCCAAATAAAAACTATTGAGTTAGAAAAGTGCTGCGATCCCAGTCATGCCACCTCTAGTGAAACCTGTGTATGGTCAGCTTCTCTGATGTACATTGCATTCTTTCTGGTAGTTGCCACGTAAATGCCATTGCTCTCAAAGACTCTCTTAATATGTTATAATTTGGCCACTAATGTCTTGCTAGTGTAACAGTATTTTAGATTAAGGGTGAAGAAAACTTTGAGTCTCTTTTTCCTTTCTTTTCTGTGTTGTAGAGATGCAGGTCACAAATGTCCGGTAGACAATGAAATTCTGCTTGAAAATCAACTTTTTCCTGACAACTTTGCTAAACGGGAAATCCTTTCATTAACGGTTAAGTGTCCCAACAAGGGCTGCAGTATGAAGATGGAGCTGAGGCATTTAGAGGTGAGAATTGGTTTTGAAAATATAGAACCTTGTTTTCATGGGCAAGTAAAAATTCGAAATGACTTAACAAAGATGGTCAGATCCGATACATGTTTATGCTGAATCAATGCATTGTTCATTCAAGACTATAGCTACAAGTCTTTGGGTTTTGATGAGTCTCTAACTGTAATTAGGTGACTCTCACGTGAACATCATAGTGCATGAAAATTGTACTAATGCAGCTTTCTCTTTAGGATCATTCATGTTTTGTCTTTTGATCAGCTGTATCTGTACTTCATACAAGTTCCCTAAAGTCAGTTAAATATTCCCTCAAAGCAGCTAGATATATTAGTTGAAATAATTGTTTCGGAAAATAATGCATGAAGCTAAAAGGATAAACACAAAGCTGAATTTTTACCTGAGAGCTCTGAATGCCTGAAGTCCTGATCTTAGTAATGGGACAATAACAGGCTGTTGGGAAAGTCAGCATAAGTGTATAGGGATTTGCTTGCATGAAAGAAAGGCTGCAATTTGTTCTCTTCTACTGTGCTTTATCTTGAAAACAGATGAGACAATATTAACTGTTTGTTGTACCAAATTCCTCTTTTGCCCTTGTTCAGGACCATCAGTTGCAGTGTGATTTTTCTGCTGTGGAATGCCCACAGTGCCAAGGAGCTTTCCAGAAGAACCATCTGAAAGAGCATATGACACAGGAGTGCCCGAGGCGTCAAGTCTGTTGTCCAAACTGTGCCACATCTATGGCCTATGAAGATAAAGAGGTACTTAGCAGGCGTCTCCTTTTTTGCAACCTTCATTCACGTGGGTTTGCTTGTAAATGGAACATCAGTTTTAAAAAAAAAAAAAGTTTTGGTCTAGAAGAACTCTTTGTGCTGCACAGGTGAGAAGCTACAAACTCAGGACATGAGTCTAGAACAGGTAAAAGCTGGGGAGAGGATTGTGCTTAAATACAAACTTCTTGGGAACCCTGTGGTGCGAAGAGACCTGTGCAAGAACCGTTGATTTTTGGCCTTACCACCAGAGAGGCCAGTATCTACTGCCAAAGTAACACCCAAAGCAGTATTTATATTTACAGTTTTAAGCCTGGCAGAAAGGATGTGTCAGGAGATGCATCTTTTGGGGACACCTGCTAACACACAAGACCAAGGTCATTTCTGAATTCTTCTCCTGGCTCTGCATTTTTCGCTTGGGTGATACTGAGGATAGTCCTTCCCTTTTGAGCTTCCATTTCTTTATCTTTATATGGATGTGTTTTATCTCAAGGGTTATTAATTTTATGATATGATATTATGAATTGTTAAACAAAAATACCTCATATAGTCCAACAATACAACAAACCCTTTAATATAGTTCCACTACAACTGAATATGAATTTCAGAAACATCTGGGTAAACTTAGACTCCTTTGGAGCATAAGAGCTTTAGGAAGTAAAATAGCTGCAACTTTATGAATCTCTTGTATGAGTCCAGGAAAAAAAAAACAGTAATTACAGAAAACGTACTATTCGGGGTAAGGGGACTGCCTTCGTTTCACAGCTGAGTGCAAAATTTGAAATGTAAATAAAAATTTAGTGCCTTACTCAAGGTGACTAGCACTCTTAAATTCTGTAACTTTATTGATTCTTTCTTTCCTCTCTTTTTCTGTTTGATAACTAAGCTCCATGACCAAACCTGCCCACTTGCCAATGTGTTTTGTGAATATTGCAACACAGTGCTCATCAGAGAGCAGGTAAGAGACTACCTTACTCTGTGTTTAATCTAGGTCAGATGTTTTGTATTTACTTTGCTTTTTTAATCTGAAATTAAACTTGAAGAAACGGTTTGTCTACTGGCTAATAAATCTCTACCTGTCCCTCTCTCTGAAAATGTTACATCCAGTGCAGGTGTAATACTCTTAAATGCTGCTCCAGTGCGGTTGCAGTCTGGTAAACCTCTGTAGGACCACACTGTTTAGCTATAGTCCTTCTTGACGGGGGCCATGCTGCATGTTTTTGACCCTGAATGGAGGTTAAAGAATACAAAGGAGATGCCAGCGGTTATGGCTGACATTAGAAGACAAGGCTTTGATTTGGGCAGAGAGGGAGAGTATTTGTAATTGAAAAGCCACTGTTGGAAAGTAGCTATAAATAACTTAACTATCAAACTGTAGATGCCAGCTGAAATTCTGCTTGTCCGTTGCTATTGTAATAGCCATTATTATTTCTTCTATTCAGTAATAACTTCATTGACAGGAAAATGATAAATGTTATTTAATTTGCAGCCTATCTCTGTTTGAATGGGATGGCAACTATGTTAATGACCTGGGTTAAAATAGAGAATGATCTTGTCAAATAGGAGAAATAATCTGAAAAACAGGACTGAGTTCAGTAACAACAAAGGCAAAAATCTGTCATTAGTTAGAATAATGAACTGCAAAAATAGGGAACAGAGAATGCTAAACTAGGTAATGGTTTAGAATTAGTGGCTGACCTATATTAAGCTTGTGTTCTACTTCATCGTCATACTTAAACAAAGCAAATATACTGGGTTGTACAAACAGGTATTTTGCCTGTAAAAACCAGAGTTATCCTTTGCTCTGTTTAGGGCTCATAAGGCCACAGCTGAAGCTGTCCAGCTTTTGAGGTGGGGATGGACAGGGAGGATCCAGGATGGAGAGATAATTGGGTCCGGAGAACACAGACCGTAAGAAAAACTGAAGTAACTTGAGCTTTTTGAAGAAGAGGGTAATGAAGAGAGACACAACAAGTATATGCAAGTTGTGCTTCAGAAGGCAGGGAAATGGACTGTGATCTAGCTTGAGGATAGGCTAGAAACAAAAGGCATTTGTTCTAGCAAGAAAACCCGACTCCTTTCTGATGCCTAATGTGAGAACAAAGGCAATGAATTGTTAAAAGTACATACAAGGAAGATGTAGAGTTTTTATCATCAGCTAACATTTTTGTTCAATACTTCCATACATCTTTGAGAAATTATATAGGTATAAACTGATCTGACTTCAGGTACCTATTCGGAGTCCATCCAGCTGTATTCTTTTGGGATGTTATAAAAGAATACTCTTGATGGAAAAATTAATTTCAAATCTGGTTTGTTTTAGATGCCTAACCATTATGACAATGATTGTCCTACTGCCCCAGTGCCATGTTTTTACAGTGCCTTTGGGTGTCCTGAAAAGGTAAGCCTTTTATCAGAATCATGAATCGCAGACCTTCTGCATGTTTTTGTTGGTTTAAGATTTTTTTTTCCCAATGTGTTCTCCTATTCTTGTCTCATTCAGCAGCCCAAATCCTCAGTGATTTGTGAGGGGTTTTTTTTGTTTCGAGGTATCTTGATTCTAAAACACTACATGTAGATACAGTGTCTTTCAAAGGCCTTTTCAAATTTGAAAAATTCTGTGAATGATGTGCTTGATGAACTTGCTTTTATTAATGTATGATTATTGACATGAAAGCTGAGAAAACAAAGTAACTTTTAGCATTTCTTCCAAAGTTATGACCAAATACAGTTACGGCTCTTAGAGTTCAGTGAAGAAAACCTGACAGTGCTTTAAAGTTGATTGAATTCTAGAATTATTTAATCTGGATACTCTTATTTCTAGTTGTTTAATACCTCTTTGTAAAAATGGATCTTCTCCATCATTTCTGCATCAGTTTTCTTACACCTTTTTATTTGGTACTATGGAGCATTTTAGCAAATCAATGAAGGGAGTACAATGCTGATTTAGAACAGAGAAGAAATACTGAATGTATGTTTAGCATTAAAGCTTTTTCAACATGTCACTATTTTGAGTTGAACAGTATTTGCCCACTGGCTTTTGAACTTCTTTTTCCCTTTGTCGTAACAGTGATCTTAAGTTTGGAGCTCTTCATTGGTAAAGTGCTACTTCGTCACATCACCTGGCCTTGATTCACGTTCCAGTTTTTCTCACATAACAGAAGCAACTAGCTGTTTGATTTTCTTTAGAGCCACATTTAAGATGTGATTGAAGATAATGTTTGATATGTTTCTAATGCCACATCTCTTAAATTCTAGATGCAGAGGAATGAACTGGCACGACACATGCAGGAGTTCACTCAGGTTCACATGAGAATGATGGCTAAGAGTTTTCAAAACATCAGTGTTACTGCTACAAATCCTGTACCCTTCATCAACGGCCTACCCTTTGAGCCTGCCCTCTTCTCACACGTGTCACATGCCGCATATGATTGTAATCCAGAAGTTGAAAACTTCAAAGAAACTATTCAGCAGTTGGAAGGTCGTCTGGTAAGACAAGATCACCAAATCAGGGAACTCATTGCTAAAATGGAGACTCAGAACACTCACATGGCAGAACTCAAACGTACTATCCGAAATTTGGAGGGCAAGATTACTGAAATGGAGGCACAGCAATGTAATGGTATTTATATCTGGAAGATTGAGAACTTCAGTGGACTTCAGAAAGCCCAGGAAGAAGAGAGACCTGTTGTGATGCACAGTCCTGGCTTCTATACTGGAAAGCCTGGCTACAAGCTGTGTTTGCGCCTGCATATCCAATTACCAAATGCTCAGCGCTGTGCTAATTTTATATCTCTGTTTGTCCACACCATGCAAGGAGAGTATGACAGCCATCTGCCTTGGCCTTTCCAAGGCACTATACGACTTTCTATTTTGGATCAATCAGAAGGCCCTGAAAGGCAGAATCATGAAGAAGTAATGGAAGCCAAGCCAGAGTTACTAGCCTTCCAGAGACCAACTATTCATCGCAACCCGAAAGGTTTTGGTTATGTGACTTTCATGCACCTGCAAACCTTGAAACAAAGAACCTTCGTAAAGGATGATACCCTTCTGGTGCGCTGTGAAGTTCTAACGCGTCTGGATTTAAACAGTCTCCGCAGAGAAGGATTTCAGGCTCGGAGTACTGATGGAGCTATGTAGCCTGTGAGTCTTAACCCGAGGAATGGAGCCACTAGTCATGTTCTTCCACCACAGATTACAAGCGTGCTTCATCATCAGTCTACGCTGCATTTGTAAAAGGTCATAGTTGCCGCTGTAGTTGATCTTCACCTGAATAGAACTTTGTTGTTGCTGGTATACCTTTTTTTTTTTTTCCTGTACGAGGTCATGTGTTCAAATATTTGGTATTGTTCTCTATTAAAGTAATAAGCTACTTCTGTAGCAAGCTAACTAAATGAAGTGTTGTTAATCAAAGCTTAACTGCCTACAGGAAAATCCTAATGAAGTACCTGCATGTCTCAGTTTGGTAAAACTTAAGTCATATCAGAAAAGACCTGTAAACCTTTTTGCCTCAGTGCCTTGGAGTAGATGCTGTAGCAGGGAAATAGCTAAATTAATAAAGATGAGGTTGATTGGTTGGTTTGTTTTTCACAGAGCTTGGGAAAGTTGAGACAGTTTCTATATTGACTTACCTAGAATTCTGAATTGGCTATGCTTCTCTTGAAATCTGAAGTCGGGTTAAGACTTTGCTCACATTACTGAGGGTTGAGGTTTGCTTTGACCCTTCCCTCCTGTGGAGTTAGCTTCGGGAAGTTGCATGTCGATGTGGAGTTGATACTAGTATTTCTGAAAGACATGTGGTCGTGTTGTGTAGAAGGCTAAAGGACTCTTGAGCTGAATTCACTGAAGAAATATTTGTAACGTGGTCTGAAAGGGGTCCTCCTAATTCTCTTGATTTTGATAAACCTCTTTGTGCTCCGGGCCCAGAATGTCAATCACCATCACCGGAGAGAGGAAAGCGCAGCATGTGAATGAGATACCTTTGTGCTGGTGGGATCCCCTCCTAGTGCTGGGCATTTTTGTTGTTGTGAGCGGATACATGGGCAAAGGTATGTACTAACTAGATAGGGTGATGCAGAGCTTGTTTTATTGTTGTTGAAACTGAATTTGTACCAAAGCTGAACTTGTGACCTGCAACTGTTGGAGTGATCTCTTGGTCTTCTAGGTGACCTATGTCATCTCCTATGAATTCTCAGTGGACAGCTGCCTATATTGACATCCCGCTGTCCTGGGTATTTCCTGTGCCATTAGACAATAGGAGCTGGGCTACCCTCAACACTTCAGAGGGGAAGAAAAGCCTATTAATTAGTGTGAGGAAACAATTGCAATCCTGTTTGCTCTTGGGGAAAAAAAATCTGGCTTCCATAGTTACTCATTTACCAAACACTAGATTCACTATGTCAAGAATTCATGAGCTTCCTAATGTTGCATGTATTATTGTTTTCTGTATTGATTGTTTGTCTGCCATATAAATGTTAATTTTGACCAGTCAAAGCTGAGTAGTTTGAGTTCACTGGTGCTAAAAATGTTAACTTACCATGGTGCTGACAAAGTTCTGAATCTTGTCTTTAAAAGGAGGGAAGAAAAAAGTTTTGTTCACCCCATAACTTAAGTACAGAGTCTTGATATTGAAAAAAGAACTAAGCTGTACATCAGCATATGTATATTATTTCTCCAAGCTAGTGAAACAACCCAAAGACTTGAGATGCTGCAACTTAAAAGATACTGAAGAGTATTCCAACTATTTGGCCTCATCAGAGCAATCCCATGGGGAAAGTGCATGTGCTTAACGTATACAAGACTAATGAAAGGCTACTCTGGTATATTGATTTGGGAGGCTACTCTGCCTGCCTGCATGAGCTTAAAAGTTCGAGGACCCAGCCTACCACTTTGCTCATCATATCCAGATGAGTAAAATTTATTTTGCAGATAAAGCCTATTAGTTGAAGAGGGGTTGTGTTCAACAGGGTATTGTCACTCACTACTGAAACATGAACTTCCCAGCTAGTGGTAAATAAGTCATTGACTTAGTTAGTGTATTCTCTGTGTTTAGAGGATAGGTGAGCACATATTACTCAAAACAGGAAAAGATCCATACTTTAAAACTGTCTTTTTAAACCTGTTAAGTAGGTTTTGTACTAAATAGTCTCATCCTGTTAACTGAATTGTTTCAGATTGTCTTCAGTTAGAGCATTCCTAGTAGAAAAACCATTCTCAAACAAGAGCTTTTAATGTACGTGACGGTGCCCAGACCCACTGTATACAGAAGGCACTGTACAGTAGTTCTCTCCAGTCATTTTCAAGCTATGTTAATTATACATTTTTTCCAAGATGCTCACAGAGTACCATTGTCTTTTTTTTAGGGGGGGGCAGAGAAAACACTTGTTTGAGAGTTTCTTCCTGCCGTAGTTCCTTCCTCAACCCTAGTGATACTAGCAAAAAGTCCTTAGTCTGTGTTCTAATAGTTTATACCCAAGATCCACTAAGTGCATTAATACTTTCTTTCCTTTTGAAGCTTTGCATTATGAACGGAATTTTTGCTTTGAGCCTTATCTGCTACATCTGATACACTTCTGCCTTGGGAGGCAACTCAGTTTGGTGGCAGGTTCAGGAGTTTAAACAATTCAGGTTAATATTGTACAATAGCACAAACCAATAGGGAATAGAAAGCTACTGCATGTGTAATACTGTATTGGCCACAGTAATATGAATGCTTTATTCACTTGCTGCTATTCTACTGGTTTTGTATTTTAATATTACCAAGTAGAACTCTGAGTGATGCCAAATTACTGTAATGCCAGAGTTTTACATGAGAGACTTTCAGAGCTAATTTACTATCAGTTAAATCTTACTGTCATGAAAAATTATAAATGTTAATGAAATGTTTATTCAGCTCCTTGTTCTGTTCTCCTCTTTGTTCCCCCACCTTCCAAGCTACTCTTCTTCTTAACTGCAGTTCCAGAGCTTTCTCTTACAAATAAGATCATCTTCAGCTAATGGAAGAACTTAACGAGTCTACATTGTTACTGTCTCAATGTATAGTCTTCATGAGTATTACCTTTCTCTTTTATTTAAACTATTCTAAGGTTAGCATGAAGAGATGAAGAACTACTTAAATGGAAGGAGAAAGGTATGCAGTGTCAGAAGTCTCAAAAACAAATATGAAGAAATATGGGGATTTAACCAGTTTCAAGTGTAATTTCTTCAGTAATGGGGTTCTTTAGTTCTGTAATTCTTGATGCTTTGCAGCATTACTGGACCTGAAGGTGGTTTAGAGAGTGACTTAGCTTCTTTTATCTTCCAGATTTCTGTTTTCTTGAATGCATTTTAAGTCTGCCACTCTTATTGTGTGTATTTTGCAAAGCTGCTATGGCACAAATTTTCCTATTATAATATATTGCAAATGTGTTTTCTTTTTGCCTCTGAATGTCTTCCCCTGCAGGGCAGGGAAAAATTATTTTACCAACATTTTTAGTATGTAACGTGTATGTGGGAGCTCAGACAATGTGATATGTATAGGCTTGTTTTTTAAGTGTTCTCATGATATGCCTGGTCATGTTTGCTATCAAGGGATTAAACTTGCTCATGGAATAAAATCAGGGTGGCCTTTCAGTTCTTATTTAGAGACGCTTTCACATCAACTATATTGATGATGGATGCAAAAGATTATTCTGGGGTCAGTGAAAGGTTTGTATTGGTTTGAAGAGAATGAAAGTACTCCTGTTCCCTTGGAAGTATCGACAGATTGTTTAATATATTTTGTAATTAATGCACAGCTATTTTTCTGACAGGATTTAAAAAAATAAACTAATTAAACTGTGCACTGTATGTTGCATCTTTATTCACATAGGGGGGGCTATTCAGAAAGATTAACTAATCCAGGACCTCTGTGCTGTCTTGTGGGTCTCAGAGTTGGCTGGTTTTTAATGAGGGACACCATCTATCATATAGCACCAAGGCAGCAAAAAAAAAAAAAATCCTCTGTTGTTTATAAAGGGTAGTGATAGCTTTTTCATTACTAGAAGACATAGCTAGTGTAACTGATGATAAACTAAGTGTTCTCATGATCATCCTGTAATTTAAGATGCAGCTCTGAAAAATACTGCACACTATCGCCTCTCTGGCCACATCCTGCTTGCTTGTTGTATTTGTCACAAAAACAACTGGGGTGAAGCTTTATTGCAAGATACTCAGAAACCAAAGGGAGTTCCTCTGTCATTAAGAGAAGTGTTTGCTTCATGGCAATCTGCTACTTTACTTTATCTCAACCACTGAGGCATTCTGGATATGTTTTTTTAACAGCATCTGCAGGAAGGGAAATCTTGATCTCTGACTCTATAGGGCACAGAGTGTGTAATGTTGAAGACCTTCACCACCTTCTGAGGAAATGTGGTATTTACTAGACATAATACCTAATGCACTGCAGTTAACGTCAAGTTCATTATGACTTTTATCTTTCATCCCTAATAGCTTCCCTGAGTAATGGATAGGAAAGCATGCTCAGGTACCAGTATCTACTGTGTTAATCCATTTTTAATGGTCTGTATTTTTAAGTGCAGTCCATCATCTTTTGATGAGATGAAGTAATAATGGCCTTTTTCCAAACAAGAACATTAGGCCTATGCAGCTGCACCTATGAATGGAAAGGCAACATGCAGAAATAGGAGATGCCAGCAATATAAAAGTAGGATCACAGCTACGTAAATACAAATGTCTCCTGTACCTGTATGTTTCTGAAAAAACTTGGCTTTGTCCTGCTAAACTAGATGTAGACCAGGATAGGCTGACTAAATATTTTAAATATTTAATAATTAATAATAAATATTTTAAATATTTTATTGGACAAATACCAACCAGTTCATTGCAGCGACTTCACAGGAAGAATGTGTTTGCATTAGCCAAAATCCTCATCCCAAAAAAAAGCGCTAGCCCAGCACTAAGGCTGTTCCACCTGGAAAGAAAGAGAAAACTCCTTGTGCAATTCCTTACTGCGCTATCCTGGGCGAGCACACACGCAGCTCCTCCGTGCTGCAGTTAGATGCTGTGACTGTTCAGCCTCTTCCAAGACAGGGTTTGGAGACGTCAACAAAACTGCCTACATTAGCCCTGATGAGAGTTGCATATGCAATTAACTTGAGCAGTATCTACAAGGCAATCGAATGGGAGATTAATGGACCAAAAATGGTGAGTGGGGAAACGAGGCCTGCCCAGATGAAACGAGTAAGACAGCTGATGAATTCCACCTGGTGTACACAAACAGTGTACATTTTGGCTCAAAAAAACAACCACCTCAAAACCAAAACAAAACGAAAACCCCATGCTCAAAGAGGAAACTGGTGTGCTAGCAGGAAAAATGACCAAAGGAAACACACTTCACCGTCACCACTGTCTCACCCTCGTGTTTTCCACCACTGAGCCGTTGTCCGCTCCGTCGGGAAGGGCTGCCTTGACCTTGCTGGACTGAGCAGACCCCGCTGGCACCACCCTGCTTACAGGCGCCGAGAGGCTTAGCGACCTGGAATACAAAATTCCAGGATCTAGGGCCTTCCTGTCTTTTCCCCTTTACTGGTTTTATTTTTTTTCCCCATTAAACCTAACTTCCTTGATAAAAATATATGTGTCTGAGCACAGAGGCAGCCATTTAACAGTTACTTTAAGCTCGTCAGGGCTCAGAACCTGTGAAGAGTTCATGCTACTTTGGCAGCCTTTTCCAGTTTGCAAACAACTGGGGAAAAAAAAAACCCCAACAACAAAAACAAACAACCCACCAACAGAACCGTCCTTGTTTCTCCTGTTCTCTCTTTTTTTCATCTCCTCTTGCCTGCAAGGAAGCAGAAAGCAATTCTGTAGTAGCAGTCACAGCTCGAGTCCACCCCCACTTGTATTTTATTCCAAGCAGAACTGTTGCTGTCGCCGCTTCTCACCCCTCCTCTAAAAGACTGCAATTCTCTGATTACAAAAAAAAAAATACGTGACATTGTAAAAATGAATTCACCTTGCTATTTTGTGATGGAGGAGGAGCAGATAAAGACAGATACAGCATCATAAAGACGCTCTTTCTGCTCTGGGGGCCCTGTTTCACTGCCTGGGCTTCTGGCGATCCCGCTCTCTGAACCCCTTCATTCCACGGAAACCAGCGCTCGGGTTTCACAGCTCTGGAAGGCCGGGTTCGGTTGGGGTTTTTTCCTCTCAGATGGAATAGGAAAATCTCTGAACCACTGTGAGAAAAGGAGACTGTGAAACAGGAATATAATTCCCCTATTAGCCGCAGCCCACTCCCTGTCCTGAAGATCCCAGCTGGTAGATTCGGAGGTACCGGGGGTTTGACTTGGCTCAGCCAGACCTGGCAGGTGCCAGCCCGTAGCAGAATGAATTCATAGGCTGTATGTCTGTTTTCTGGTGGCTTTTGTCCAGGAGACTTACTCCACTCCACAGCAAAGGGGCCAACACGTAACAGAGCAGTTTTTTAGGCTCTGGGTAGTGACAGTTTTGTTAAAAAAAAAACAACAACAAACAAACAAACCAAACCCAATCCAAACCAAACAAAAAACGCAAACTCCCACATTGTCTCAGCAGAAACAATAGCTTGCTAAAAACCCAGTGATGAACTGTCCAAAAATGTGAGTTTTCAGTTTCTTACCCCTCCCAGACAGAACCTGATTTCCATGAAACTCAGCTGATAAGTAACAAGCTGGGGGCGGGGGGCCAACAAGACAAACCTTACCTTATCTCACCTGATCTGCGAAGGAGATACTGTTTTCTGCAGAGCCCGACTCTCTGCTGCAGAGCGGCCGTGGTGACTTGTCGCGGTTGCTCCTCGGTCCTGCCTGCAGCAGCAGCCGACCCTCTCGCCGAGGCTGGCGCGGAGGCAGGAGGAGGCAGGGGGTTGTTCTGCGAAGTCCATGAGTTTGGCTTGTCAAGCCCTACAGCAGCTTTTTTATTTCCATTTTGGGGTTCGTTCACGCATGCACGCACCGGCTTGCTCCGCTCTAAGATTTAACTTTGTTGCTGCCTTTACTAAAGCTGTCGTTCCAGCCAGGTATGGACTTGGGCTCCGCTAACAGGATGTTAAGGGACCGGGGTGCTGCCAAAGAGAAGTGACACGCACCAGTTTTCCTAGTTTCGGTGTCACGACCAGGTGTGTGATAAACTTCACAGAGCGTGCGGAGTTTAGACTTGGCTAAGCAAGGGCCTCCAGCGTGAGTCACCTCCTAGAAATGGCTCCTTGGGCTAACACTTGGGTTTCTTCATGCCAAAGTCCTTTACATAGGCAGGTGCCTGTCCTCATCCTTCTAGCTAAAATTCAGAACGTGAATCAATATTTAAAATTCAACTCAGTGATCTGCTTTCAGACAGCAGTGGAAGCCAGTGTGTGAATGCAAAGGTGCCATAATTTAACCTCTGCCTGTTTCTGGCTCTTGCATATTCTCCATCCAGCTGTAATAGTCTTAGGTAAAGATAACAAAGTAATAATAAAGATAGTAAACTAAATACAAAAATAAAAATTAAATATAAATATATGTAATATAAACAAAAATTAAATAAGTATTTTAAAATTAGTAAAAGTACATAATATAATAATATTGCTATAGTATATTGAGTATATACAAATATAATATAATGTATAATATAAACAAATCATATCTGTACAAAATATAAAGATAAAAAATAATGAAAATCATAAACTCTCATAAAGATAGTCTCAGCCCAGCCCAGCTGTCCCCAGGTTTTTGAGCCAGAGCTGTGCACCCAACACCTTCGCATGTCCTTATCAATATCAGCAAGGGCAAAAGCCAGGGTAAGCCCTCTTGATTCGTCTCTAACAGCTGCAGTAACATACCTTGTTGCAGTAACAGAGCTGGGCTGCTGGTGAGCATCACGGTGTATTTAAAGGCACTGCACCTAAACTCTCTCTCTCAATTTAATCTCGATCAGCGGCTTTTTGCTCCTTGAAAACACAGCCGAATGGGGCACCGGCAGACCACGAAGCGGGGCTGACGCCCTTTGAAGAGGCGACCACCGGCAGTGGAAGAAGGAAGCGACACCCACCAGACCTCACCCTCTTGCTCCGTCGGTGAAAAGCTGTTGTCAGGGTACTCACTACCTTCACATCCATTTCGGTCTAGGACTCCGACCGCAGACTTAAACTCCTAAAGCCAATGAACGTTAACAAAAAGTCAGAGCAATGAGGTCTCTTCAGCAGGAAGGCGCGCTGGCCCGCACATCGGTCTACCAAGCTCCTCGGGCTCCCTTGCACCCTACGGTTACTGGTAACGGGGCAGGACGCCCAGCTCACCAGCGGCCTTCTCCAGGATTAGACGGGACGTAACCCGCAAGGCCATAAGCACAAACTGAACATTCTTCCAGTTATTCATGCAGAAAGCATGGCTGCTTCCGAGTGAATCATCAGTGCTTCTATCCTTTTTTTTTTTTTTTTTTTGGTGGGGGGGACAGGTAGGGGGGCATTATTTTCAAACAAATTTATGGCTGGGGTCTTCCAAAGCACTTTACCAGTCAGGTATCCTGCCCTCAGTGCTTCTTGACCACTGTAACTCATACTGAACATCTCTCTCTTTGGAGGACAATTTACACAAGCCTGATTTAAGGATGCCTAAAACTTCCCTGTCTTAAGAGTTCCTTTCCTTGCAAGTCATTCCGAAAATCAAGAGTGGTTAATCCTTGCTTAATTTGTTGAAAGTTCCCTTAACAGCCTCTCTTAGTAGCCCACAAAGATGATTTTCCTTCCCATTTAGGCCTCAAACTCCACATACGGTCTGATACGCGGAAGGTTTTTTTTATTCTGGTCTCAGCCTGTTGCTGTCCTGCCTCTCCCGCCGGCCGGCACCCAGCTGGATGACACGTTTTGTGCTGGCAGGATTGCTTTGCCGAGTCAAGGCGCTCCACAAAGCCACATGTTTTCTCCCCGCCTCTTTCAACAAGGGGTATTGTTTTGGTCTGGAAAAGAAAAGCCACGAACTCAGGCTCCATGCTCATCCATCAGAAGGGTAACGTGGATGCACCTTCACACCTACACTGCTAATCCCAGAGCACGCGGCAACATAAACGTGCGCAAAATCTACCCTTCCCTCCATCCTTTGGTCTCCCTGCATCCACCAAATCTGTGTCTCGGGGTGGGTGGGAATGTTTATTCGCCCAGACTTTTCAGTGGGTGACTTTGCCAATTCATTTGCTCGCCCCATTTCCCAGACCAGGACCCCAAGGCCATCACTGAGTGACGGTCAGCAGCACAGAAAGGAATGTCTCTGAACAAGCAATTCTGGTCCAAAGCAAGATAGAAACCGGGTTTTTTTCCCTTTGCAGTGTGACCTTCAGCCCTTAGAGCTATCTATGCCTGTTGTTACACTCTATTGATTATCCTTCAGATACGCAAGCTGATCTGTTACAGTTCATTTAACCATCCTATTTACTTGCTTCCCTTCAAGGTCTCGAGAGGAGATAAACTCACATCCAGCTGCGTGCTGAAGACAGGCCAAGGGACAGATTTTCCACATAACGGAGTCCCCTGCTGTCCCGAGACCTCAACGACTGACCTCCACCACCCAAGGCATCAACAGTGCCGTTTCTCACGGGCAGCTCGCTAACACAGCTGCGGATTTTGCTGTTATCTGAAGCAAAAGAAGATTCCAGCATTAATGGCAGGATGACCTTAGTCCCGCGTCCACAGGTGGCTTCCCCCTTCGCTAAAGGCTGCCCTGTTAGATGCAAGCCCTCTTGGATGCTACAGAAGCCGCAGAGTCGGCTTGGTAGCATTTGATAGCCACGACTTCTCATGATTTAAAGGCAAAGCCCCAAAACCTGGACTGGTTTAGGTCTTCCACGTTGGACTTCACCCACCCCTGCGGCTGGAGAGACTTTGCACGCTGGCAGCGAGCCCTGCAGGGCAGCCACGAGCTTCTGGTTCTTTGGGTTCCGCTGGTTACACTGGCGGACGCTTTGCTGGATAGGGCAGATCTGCAATATTGAAGTAAACACGGCTTTATCAACTTCAGCAAGTTACCTCTAGCATCACCTATACTATATAGCTATGAGCAGTCTCAGGAAGCCGGTGGATAGGAGACGGGTCGCAGGGACATACTGAGCACGGGCACGGCTGTCACGAACCCAAACGCTTCATCCCCTTGCTCTCACCACAGGCAGTGCCCCAGGCTGTTGGGGTGCTAAGCACCCGGAGCCCCTTCCAGCTCGGCCCAGGGGTTCTGCCCTCCTCCTCCTCAAAACGCATTTTCTGCAGTAATACCCCGTACACCCTCTCCAGCATTATTAACAACATTAACTTACCTGCTTTCAGAGCAGGCCAGAGACAGGGCAAGCGACAAAGAACACATTCGCTTTCCTCTAAGACCCCCAAAAGCCCGTTTGAGACTCCCCCCGCTAAGGGCAACCCTAAATAAGCAATGCGGGAAGAACAAACACATCTGCAAAGTGAATATCCACTCCCTCAAAGGCCTAATTCTGCTTCGCTTGCCTCTCCGCAGCCCCTACAGGTAGGAGGACCGGCTAGTAAATGCACCCTCAGTTATGATTCTATAAAGAGCTGAGCCTTCCTAAGCAGAGCCAGGCGAGAGGCGGTGCGGAGGGAGGCCTGGTGCTGCCCTCTGAAGGCATCGCGGCCGCTGCTGCTCAATCAGCTAAAAATGAGAATTTGTCCGGGGGATTGGGGGCCAAGACGAGAGGGGTGCAGATCTTAACCAGTTTGCACTCCGCGTTGTAAACCCTGAGCAAAGGGGGATGGCGATAACGATGCAGACAGCCAGTAGATTAGATTAAGCACTGGGGGAAAGTCAAAGAAATAAGCTTTTGAAGATGGGCTTTTTTGTTTGGCTGGCAAGTGCAGGCATCTTGTTTGCACCAGCTTATACATTTTAATAAACTAGGAGGGGGCTCACGGCAAATGCTGTCAGGCCCCATTTACTTTGGCACTTATTTTCATTTCAAAGAGCTGGACGAGGGGACGTGCTCTTTGACGGGGGAACGACAAGACGGTGGCAGACGCTTTTTTGCCGCAGTGCCGTTAAAGATGAGCCACCGCCTTTAACCAGGACTGTGGGTACGGCGGGCAGTATCCTCCAGCCCGCCGCTGGGCTTCCAGGGAAGACAGACATCCAACCTCGGAAAGACTGGTGATACCCAGCACCAGGCCGACCGAAGGAGCCCCCTCTGCACTACCAACTGCAGCGATGCTCAGCGTGTAATGGCCGCCCTCCGCTGTCTTCTGAGAAAAAAACAAAAACGGAGGATGGGGGAAAATTACAAGAAATCCCCGTCCCCGCTCCCCTCGCCAGCTCTCACTCAAACTTGAGAACAAGAGTCATTCTGAATCCCTGAGATTCAAAGCCCCAAATCAGAGTTCCCCTCCCATCCCCACCACAGGAAAAAAAGATTAGGGCAGGGTGTTTCTTGTAAATATAGTGCATATACCACTTCAGGGGGACTTTCCATACGTACCATCAGTCCCCTCCCACCCTCTCATCTCTTATATCCAACCCCACAACAAATAAATGATAATTCATTGGCCTGAGATGAGCCCGAAGAAAGACAGCAGGCTTAGCACTTGTAATAGCGAAGCTGTCCCTTAGAGGCAGATACGCAGGAGACAAGGGAGGACTTCTTGTTTCTGCTCCAGGAACCATTGATATATGTTAGTCGACAAGCATTTAGCGCGGAGTAAAAACCCACAGTGGAAAAGAGGGCTTGCTTACCAATTATGGGTGTAAATCAGCCTCAGAGGCCTACAGGGTAGGTGATATATGGCAAAGATTCTGTGGTTTCTTGCTGACATTTAATGTATATCAGTGCCGTTGCTTTCCAGGTAGTCCTGCTGCAGTACTGACTTGAGCCCTGAGCATCTCGTAACTGGCCTGTCTCTCTTGGAGGAGCCTGAGCAATTCTCACAGAGCTCATGCTTTCGGGTTAAAAAAACCTAAGAGAAATAATAATTTTCAATGATGAGAGCAACTGCAGAAAACCCCTGGGTATGAGTCAGCGCAGCCGTCTTCATAAATCTCCAGATCAGAAAGAACGATTCTGTGACTCCAATCTATTTTCCAATGTAACAGAGGTTGTTCCTGCGCAGTCTATAATAATTACGCCAGAAGAATTACAAACAAGCACTTGGCATAAGCAGGAGTTGGCTCTGAAGCCTAATGACAGACACTTCAAACAGAGACTCCCTCCCTATCACTGCAATTTATAGCTACTGCAAAGCTGCTCTGTACTATGGCAGGAGTTTAGGGTAGGTCAAACCCTGCAACCCATTGGGGTTGGTTTTGTTTTTTTTTTTTTTTAAGGAGTTTGCTTTCCTTTTGCTCATTGAAAAAGCCTGGTGACCAAACTATAATTAAGCCTCCACCCCACCTTCTGTTATGCCAATTACCTGGGAAAAGATAGTCAGCCATTTCCTTTATCTGGATATATTTCTTCTTCATTACCCTCTCCTATACGTTCTCCCATACAGATGCATCTCCTACACGCTCACCCATATTTGTGGCCCAGGGAGAGCGCGGGTCGCACACAACTAGCAACTACTGGTTAATAATGACAATATTCAGGTCATGTATTTCCTCACTGGAATTGCTATTTCTTCTTATTGTTTAGACGAGGGAAACGTAGCCCAAATACGCCCCAAGCCGCCGCTCCTGGTGTGCTTAAGGCAGCTCTCACTAGACCTGGAGAAGCGCTTGGGGCAGGATTTGTCTCCTGGAAGGGACGAACTTAGACATAGGGGAGACAAACCAGCACGATTACGCAGCACTTGCTCTCCCAGGTGGGAATACTGGTGGATATAACTAACGGGGGTACTCAAGGTGTCTTCAGGTGCAAGTAACGGGTGAAGGGCAACCAACCTGCAGGTGGAAGTGGCAGCTCTTGTACCATATCAAATTTTGAGCACCATATTAATGAGAACATGCTGTTCCTTTGCTGCTAAGCTGCTTTAAAAGCTGGCATTTCTGTCTTGAAGCTTTTGTGGATTTAGTTAAGCGCGTGCTTGGTGCCCTCACCGGGGGCTCTTGGGACAGCGAGCACTCCCCAAATGAGTGGCTAAGCAACAAAATCCCATCTAAGCTGTTGTCCTGCTGCCAGATCTGCCTTCCACGTTTGAGTAGGTGATGAATGAATGGGATGACTAATTATCTCCTCTTTGCTCAGGCTGATACCAAGAACTAGCCACGCTCTTCCCACATTGATACCAAATACTAGCCACGCTCTTCCCACTCTGAATTAAGAGGAAAATTTGCGGCAACTTTCCTACAGAGCTGGAGTGTTTGTGAGCGAGAAACAAGCCAACTGTGGGCTGAATTTCTGACTCGCATCCCCCTGGGAAACTCCCTGGGCATCCATGCCGGGCCTTCTCACCCGCTTCCCTGAGCAGTGCTGGCAGGCTGCTCCATCCCTGGCTCCCCACCTCCTCTCTGGAGTTTCCGCAGCCGATTCGCGGCTCAATGCAAGGCACACATTTCCTTCGGGAGGTGGTGGTGGTTTCCCGCAAAGGGCAGGCTGCCGGGAGGCCGTGCTCTCCCAGCGGCCCCCATGGCCCCTTGAAGACGTGCCGCCCACCAAACGGCACGGGAGGTTGGCAGGGCTGTGGAAAGGGCCCAGCTCTGGCTCAGGAAGGAGAGGCCCTGGCCTCGCGGCATGGATAGGTGCCCGCCACACTAAAATCACCGGATAAACCCTGGCTTCCGCTGGCGGCAATTTCCACAGCTGAACAGCTCTTTACCTGCCTCTAAATTTCAGTTGTGGCTGAGGAGCTCACTTTCCCTTCTATAGGGCCAATACTTAAAAAATCGCCCTTCTTCAGCCTTTCCTACGTATGAGAAAGATCCATAGAGAGTGTGAGGGTGAGGGGAGTGTCGTGGCCGGGCCCTGCCTGCAGCCCTCTGCCCGGGCAGCCTCTTTTGCTCTTAGCACAGAACTTGCAATTCTGGCTCTGGCAACTCGGTATCATCAATTTCAGCTGGGTTTCTACACAGATCAACTCCCCTTTCTCTCACTGGAAACCTCCCACATAAAATACGAGGTGTGTGCACCTACCCAGGAGCCCTCCGGCGGGGATGGGGAAGGAGCCAGGTCAGGAAGGAACAGGGAATCCAGTTAGGGAAACTGGCTACTCTGGGTCTACAGCAGAACGAAGAAGTTCATAGACGTACATACACCATGAACACCACAATTTGTCCCTCATTAAACACTCAGTTTCTGCTCTCTGGGACACCCAGGCTGCCTTTAAGAGCCAAGCATTCTCAGTCTGTTAACTCAGGGTTGTAAGCTTCAAAAGACCATTCCTTCCAGGGGAACCCACCCATTGCCATTTGGACCCAAAAAGAAAGGGCAATACTCTACTTTAGCGACAACCCAAACCCCACAGCACTCCCCTTGCTGCCACCAGTGCCAGCACCAAGATCTACTGCATTTCTTCAGATAGAAAAAACAAAACATAAACCAGGTTGCTGCTCACTCAGCTGGGGACTGAAGACGCTCTGCTCGCTGGCAATAAAAACGTGCTGCTTGCCTATGGGCGATGTCAGGAAAAAGGCCAGTTGTACTACGAACAGCTTTCTGCTAAGGTCCCCTCAGTAAGTTTGTGACAGAGCTTTACGAACACGGAGAATAAATTACTTACCTTAAGAAGAGGAGAAAGCGTAAAAAGAGAAGACAGTCTTGGTGTGATAAGAGAATCTAGGTAATTATCCAGTCAGAAGGTAACAGACAGACTTTGGGAGGTGGTGCGAGAAATCCCTTCCTTCCATTCTGACAGCTCTTCCAGGAGGTTTTCTCAAGTAGGTGACCATGGGGGTAGGAAAGACCTGCCCTGTGCCCCATCACAGCTGTGTGACATGGTGAGTGGCAGAGAAGCATAACCCCAGAGCAGAACCCTGTATCCAAAATGCAAGTGTTTCTCGTGCCGTGGCTCTGGCCCGGGGACAGAGCCTTTACTCTTCACTTCCAGGGGCCTGAGCCCATGGAGGCTGAGTGCACCCTCGGCGGAGAGCGGCCGCTTGGCAGTACCCCCCACATCTGCCCCCACAGCCCTTCGGAGGGCAGGGCACAGCTTTCCCACCTCTTCCAAGTCCCCCCAGTCTACCTCTAAAAGGTGTGGGCTGGCAGAGGCTCGGGCATCTTGCATGGCTGTAGAAATGGTGCTCACAACCAGACGCTCAGTGTGGTTTACAGAACAAGTTTTGTTTACTTCAGTTTAAAAAGTAAAGCCACCAGCTTTAATTCTCCCTAAAAACCAAAACAACTGGGGAAGTGCATGATTCAGAGTGGCTTGGTGCAAATTTTTGCAAAGTAACAGACACAAAATCAAAATAATTCAAAATTATACATACATGTAAAACAAAAGAAATTCAAGTTAAAACCAGGACTGGATTCCTATTAGCCCTATAGATGATCCGAGAATATGTCAGGAAATAAATAAATCATCCTAATGTTCACCATAAAAGAGGGTGCCGCTCACTAATCCAAATGGTGTGGGTGTTTACAGAAGGCAAATGGGTTAGAGGAGAAATAGAAGGAGGAAAAGCATTTGTCAGAGTGAACTGAAATGCTGCAGGGTGATCGCTTCCCCACACGCACCACTGTGACTAAGAGAAGGCTTTAAATCACCGCAAGGGGCCAAAGAAATTCCTTTTGAGCAGGATGCCATCACCTGCCCCACGCTGAAGGGACCATTCCAAGGCGAGAGCAGCACGGTCTACTAGGTTTAGAGGCCACCACAGAGGTTCCGAAGCTCCACCGCAACCCATGGCCACCCTGGGGCAGACGACAACAAGTAAGTTGGCCTGGTCAGTCCAATTTATGACTAGGAAGGCAATTTATCCTAGAATCCAACTGAAGGGAAGACTGCCTAAAGCCACATCTTCCCGGCCTCCACTGGACCATGCATGCTCCGAGGAGGCGGCAGCCAGCACAAATAAGCCTCTGTTCTTCAGCACGTAAGCACGGCTGGTGATCAAAACACTTGGCACCTCCACAAAGCCAACAGCTAGGGTGCCTTAGGTGACTGCAAGAAAAAGCAGGCCCTTTCAAGTATCTCTTTCAACATTTGCAAGCACCAGGAGACAAAGCAACACCCTCGTTTACAAAGGCGATTTGTGCTGGTTACCGGTATTTCTGATGCTTTGTTACCAAATAATAATCTGCTTTCTTTTTGCTGCACAGGCTACTAAGGCCAAATCCTGACAGGCCAGAGCTGTACTTCCGGTGCAGCCAGTGGAGCAGAAGATGCTTAATGCCCAACGGAAGCAAGGCAAATTCTGCAGTTAATGTCATAGCGTGTAAAAAAACATCCTGAAGGCTCATCCTAACCTTCTGTTTCCTTGTCAAGACACATTTATTTACAGTCAGCACCATAGGGACTAGACTTGAGTGGCAGTGGGGTTACGTCCATATTTTTAATGGGATTTGACATTTAAGGCAGCATTTCAGTTCACCTCTAAGCCTGTAATTACACTTGCAAATCTGCTTAGCAACACATCATCAGAGTATCCCAGGGGACTGCTCCAACAGATTGGTTCTGTTCCCACAGAAGCAGCGTTTGAGTACCAAGTGATGCTACAAAGCAGACACTGCGGACTGCAGCGCCTGACGCACGCTCGCAAACTGGACCCACTCCTAATCTTCAAAATAAAAAACAAAAACAAAGACTGCAGAGAGACCTTGCTTTATCTTAAAAGCAACACCGCACCGAGTCAGATACCACTGGAGGTCAGGAGCACTTCATGAATAGACAGCTGAGACAGGACTCCTTTCTACACCCCGCTGGTTACCTTTGGCCTCATCAAATCTGCAAGGGCTAGAAGTACCAGAGCAGCCCAAGGATGAAATCCTGTTCATCACCTGATCTGGAATCACGGTGGCCCAGTGCCAAGAAGCACTTTTACGTCTCCCGCACAAGTGCGGACTCTGCCCAGCATCTCCTTCCAAAAGCAACCCATTTAGATGTCTCCTTTCATTGTAGCCCTAT
This sequence comes from Elanus axillaris, assembly GCA_026212715.1. Taxonomy (NCBI): domain Eukaryota; kingdom Metazoa; phylum Chordata; class Aves; order Accipitriformes; family Accipitridae; genus Elanus; species Elanus axillaris. The sequence continues at coordinate 25,688,844 of JANZLQ010000032.1, forward strand.
GACCACCGAAATTTTGAGAGCAAGTTGATGCCAAAGACCAGGATGCTCAGGATTGTATTTTACCCCCAATTTACACCACCACCTCCAAAGATATGACTGGAACCAAATAAAGTACATATGAAGTACTCAGCTGGGACTCCCCACATATGCTCAGTTCTCTTCGGGTCTGGGGAAAAAAAAAAGGGCTGATTTGTTCGGATTTGGACTTTTCATCCATGCCCATGGGAGGCAAAGTGAAGGATCTCCTCCTCTCACAAGCCACCAAGGCAGATCGTTCTGCAGGATGCAAATGGTTTCATCCCTGAGTTCAAGTTTAAAAGAGAAAAATGCAGTCCTCGGCCATCACCACCCTAGCACCAGAAGCAAAGCGAACATTTAGCACAAAGCTCTCTGCTGCAGGAACAAAGAGCAAACAAGCAGCACAAAGCTGGGAAAGATGGAGAAAAGTAGAGAGAGGATAATTTGTATCATACCAAAGAAACAGAAGGAAACCTGAGGCCAAAGGGTTTAGACTAGTAGCAGAAGAAAGCTTACAGAAGGCAGACTGCGCTGTTCAACAGCGAAACCTTTGCAGCCCTCCGTGCTCGTTTGGGAGCAGACTGGTACCTCCATCAACAGTGATCCCAGACAGGCAAGAAAAACAAATCTAGAGAGCATTCCCAGAGAGACATAAGATCCCTCAAGGCCATTTCAACGACATTAGCAAAACTCGAATTTTTCTCTTTTTCCCCAGCGTGGATGACACTGCAGTTCTCCCCTCAGCGAGGCTTCTTCTAGCTGACCGACGTGCAGTTCAGCTCTGCAGGGTCCTGCCTACTTGCCGCCATGACTCCCTCTGGCCCATCGGCAATACTGGGCTCACTGGAGCACTGCCTGTGGCTAAAACTGGGCTGCAGGAGGAGGCATTTGTCAGTACTGTCTGACTCCTCAATCACCATTCCTGTGTGCATCATGGAGGCCATTGCCAGGAGCTGAATATCCGAGTGAGCGTTGGCAACGGTGTGGCGACGGATGCTACCACATTTTTCCAGGTAAGCCTCACCCTCCTGCTCCGTCAGTGGGGTGAGGGCCATCTCGCTGGGCTGCCGGCTCGTCACAGCATGAGATGAATAATTCAGTACACCAGTCTTAGGACGGGATCTGGAGTACCGTCTCTCTGGAAGAGAAAAAGGAAGCAGGAACAGTCAGCAGGGCACAGGCAAAGCATCGCCCGAACTGCTAGGCTAGCCTCAGGAAACAGAGAGGACTCGCCGTACAGCTGCAGAGCATCCCACCTCATTAGCACCGGGAACTCATTAGTCAGGTGCTCATTAGTTCCTACTGCCGGAGGTTTGGAAAGGAGGTCTGCCCCTCCCACAGTTAAGAGAGGCCTCCCGTTCTGCCGTGAGGCAACAGTGCTGCTGCCGGCGAGAGAAGTGAGCCCAAAAGTAACGGGCACAGCAAAGGGACTTTCTTCAGCATCCCGATGGTCTCCTCTCTTACCCAGGGAGTGAGGACTGAGTAGGAGCTCTCGCGTGCAGGTTCACCGAAATCAGTGACACTGAAGTGGTACAAGTCCCCAAAGAAACATTCAGTGAGGACCTGAGTTGCCATCCCTTTCTCTGGAAAATTTCTCTCAGGTGATGCTCTTAGCTGGTGTCAACATGGAATTCCTGATGCTTACATTGCACTACCTCTCCAGCTGCCCAGGGAAAGGTGGTTCTGCTAGCATTGTGCCACTGTAATTTTTTTTAAAGATTATGAAAGGAAAAGAACACTTCGTCCACTTTAAAACACAGCTGGTTTGGGGGCTAGACACTGAAAAGACCTAGCAGTGCACAGCAACAGCCCACAACAGCCCCGGGGGAAAGGCACCGAAGAGGAAGACGGAACTTGCGGAGCACGGGTGAAGGCGGCGACACAGAATTGACGGGTGCAGGGTCTACGATCTGCCGGGCAAAAACATGAAGGGGGAAAAAATGCCCGGTTTAAAACTCAAACCCAAGGCGCGGTCCCCAGCCCCGTATCGTGATGCTCTGTTTCAGTTCTGACGCTGAGAGCTTTAAGAAGCAGGGGTCTGAGTTTGTGCCTTGGCTCACTGTAATTCACTCCCTTAGGAGGTCGAATCAGACAGTATTATTTTCACATGCTGTCTTCCACCGCTGTGCAGCAGTGCCATGTGGCATTAAACACCTCCTGTGGTCTACCCCCGAAGCAGCTGATAAAGCTATTCCCTACCCGTCTCCCTGTTTCTCACCAACCTCCTTGAAGTGCAGGGTCTCATTTCATAAAGTCAGAAGCCTTTAGACCTTATAAAATATTTCCACCAAGACTGCCGAGCATAAGAGATAGAGCGACAAAACGCAAAGCAAAGCACTCGTCACTGAAGGTTATAAAAGAGTTTTGGAAGCTTGCATCACAAAGAAAAGCAGAAAACAAACTCTATATTGTTGCAGGGAGGAACGGGTGAGCAGCCAAAACTCCACCACTGGCAGCAGCCAAGCTATGACAACATTGCACCCCGGTGCTGCCAGTAACGTATTCAAAATGGTTCATTTTGTGCTTAAGAGTATGTGCGAACAATTTTTGAGGCCAGTTACACTAAATACACTCTTTAGGTGTCATCTGCAGCTCAAGCCACAGCAAGCTGTAGTGTTGGGGGGCATTGGGACCTGACTCTTGCGAGGAAAAAATATCCACAGATTATTTTTGTGCAACAAAATTAAAATCCTTTATGATGAGAATCCGTTAAAAATTAGATTAAACACTGAACATTCATTTATCACTTTACTTTTCCCCCTTTACTTTCTTGGCCACAAAAGACAGACTCTAGGGATTTGTCATACATAGTTTAACTCGAAATGTTATTTCTATTTTGGTGTGTTACGGCCAGGAATATGAATTGGGAGGAGTTTTTAAGGGATTTTTTGCAAGCAAACTCAAATCAGCAGGGATGTGAGGTTTAATACATGGGGGGAATAGGGTGAATGTTTTATCTTCTTCCCTATTCCACATTTAAAAAGTCTTTCTTAGACAACTGGATCCCTTCAGCATAGTCCATCCTTACAATGCAGGTTATGGCTAGTTTACACAGGCAAAGCAAGAAGGGCGGTAAGAGAAGAGCAGGTAGGGACACTGCCCTCTACAAATCCCCCCTTTCACACCTATCCCTGCTGCATTCCTCTCTCACTTCAAATAAAGTTTAAGATACAGCAGCCTTGCATCCTGAAGCATTATGTGTATTCACAGCTGTGATCAGACACCTTCAGTCACGTTTCTCAACACTCATGTGTCTTGAAGGCTCCAGTCCAGAGGGCAGTTCGGCCTCCACAGCATCCACTGGGAATGCAAACACACCCAAAGCCCAACAGTGCGTTTCCAAAAAGCTACTACAGGGAGCCTACTGGGCTTCATCGTCATTACACGCTGCCCAGGGAAAGAAGCAGCTGGTTCTGAGAAAGCAAAGAAGGTGACAGAAAGAGGGAGAGAGGAAGAGAAACAAGATTGATTAGAAGTGGCAGTTACAGGAAAAAAAAAACCACCATGACAGCAGCACTTTGAAAATACCAAGGTTATTTGCAGAAAAGTGCTGCTCAGCTGTCAATGTCATGTAATGTAAACATGAGTTCTTTCCTCCCACTCAGCACAGGGTGGAGCAGGGGCAAAAGGCCACCATGGAAATACACACAAATAAATGACTGCTAAAAATCAAAGCAAATACAATGATTTTAAGGCACATAAACTTTACAAGGTCAGTTTCTGGGATTTTTTTTTTTTTTGATGACACTAATGCCTTGCTCAGCTGGCAGCAATCCAGGATTGCTAGAAATTTCAGTACAGGTCAGGCAGCTACCTTTCAAACAATCCCAGCAGCATGCAGACATCCATAAACATCAAAACAATCAAATTCGCCAAAGCTCAACTTTTACAGGGAATGTGGTCTAGATTTAGCCTCAGGATCAGGTCTGCAAACCAATGCTGAACTGCGTCACCATGTTCACTTGCATAAAAGATATTTAATTGCCCAACAACTACAAGAACAAACACCCTGAGCCACAGTTTTCCTGAAGTGATACCGTGAGTTTGTTGCAGGCACAGATTGTCTGAGTCCCAGTAAGTCCTTCTACTGCAAGACCATCTTTTGGCCCGTACTCCTAAGGTGTAGTACAATACAGGTTGTGTGTCTCCAGCTTGCTACAATTTGCATCAGAGCAAAGGTTAAAGCTTATAAAAACAGAGGGAGACTGGCACTTTCTTCACTTGTTCTATTTAAACCTTCTTGACTATCAAACCAGTATCATTACGCCCATTTCTTAGCTAGCCAATCTCTTCTGGCTGGCTACATGTATGTGTAAGCAGAGCTCCTGCATCAAGTGTGGAGAAGTCTTCCACTACAAGCATCCCCTTCCTAAAGCGCCAGTTCTCTCACCTAGATGCATCTATCCACATTTAAACACAGATTATTTTTTTTGATTTTTTTTTTTTTAAACAGAGTCCTCAGATGGAAGGAAGACTCCATGCAAAAACCCCTGTAATCCCTCAGAATGAGCATCCAACGGTTTTGCTGTTTGCAACAGCTGGCTGATGCAGGGGTGCGCATGGGAATCTAGCCAGCCAAAGCCAGCTAGCAAGCAGGGACAGAGCGCAGGCGGCAAAGGACCAGGCGCAGTCTCTCAACAGGGCGAGCGCAGCACGTCAGGCACGGACCAGGGATTTTTAACATCCAGCCCATCTCCAGCGAGAGGGGAGACTTTGGACATGTGTGTGTGTGCAGTGGTGGGGGGCAGTAATAGCTCACGCAGTGATGAAAAACAAAAAGCCCGACACAAAAATCTGCATTCAGAAACATATTAATCAGGACCTTCTCAAGAGTGTTTTAGCTCTTGTTTTCTGTCTCTCATGGAGTCATGCACTGTCTCCTTGTCTAGCACAGATCCGCACCGCCTCACATTAACCAACCTGTGTACCCCAAAAGAGCTTCTGTACAACGCGCATGTCTTACCAAGCAAGCAGGTGCTACCAGAGAAGCTGTGATCCTCACACAAACCCAAGTACGGCGATACCACCTGCTTGACCAGTTCTTCCAGCTGTAGGTAGCCCTCACTGGGGCCAGTAGGCTCATGAACACTCTGAAAAATCAAACGTAAAAAAAAAATCAACATTACCCTCACATAGTTCTGAGTAAGGTTTTTGAGTAAAGCCTGGGGTCTGTCAAATACCTCTGCACTGGAATATCCCAACCATATTGGTAGACCATTTGGGGGAGCACAGCTGATAGGCCCAAAGGGAGGTTTGGGTGCCATTCAGTCCAACCTCCTCGTTCAAGTCATAGCCATAACCCTATGGATATCGAGCAACTAGCTGTCTTTTATCTGATCAAGGGATAGGAAGGTCCAAGGTATGCTTGCACGGCAGATTTCCACAGTGTAACTACAGTGATATAATTATACCAGGGCAGTTCTACCAGGAAATGCCTCTTTGTAGAAAAACCTTAAACGCACCTTGGGCAAAGCACTGCGCTTTCCCTAGGCAGAACTGCAAGAAAAGTACCCTCTGTAGTTCATCTTACAGCTGTGAAGATGGTAGATAACACTAACCAATTTAACAGTAATTTCAGAAACCATTCAGACTTAGCTTCCTGGAAAGCCTCGATAAGCTTTGCTTTCTCAAATGCATCACTTTGAGACTCTCTTTGCCCGCAAGATTCTTTTATTAAAATATTTCAGGGAAATTGAGCTAGCACCTTAGTATCTCCTGCTATTACAGCCCGGATCACTGGTCCCCAGTGATGTTCCATCAGAACAGCGAGCACTCACACAGAAATACCAGCTCAGCCACTTCGCAATTTTGACTGTACTTTAGAAAGTTTCATTCCACCACTCATTATAAGGTATATTGGAGAAGAAATAAAAGTGAGAGGAACCCCAACAGCCACCTGTAATATGGTATCTTGCAGGACTGTCAGGCTGGGTGATATAAAAAGGTAAAACAGCTGGTATACTTGGCTGTATTTGGCATGCTTGGAAAATATTCTCTTGAGGTCTTGCTAAAGAGTTTAGTCCTCACAAAAGGTCCAAGTCTCTTGGGAGAGGCCTTTGGAAGATGTATAGCATTTTGCCTGCTGCCAAAAGGTATTCCTCCTCTCATGGGCACTGCTCAGCATCCCAGCCAGCCAAGGGGCCTGTGCTAGGCCGTCAGCAATCATAGGTCATTCAAATTCCACAGTCTGCTATGATGGAGCCTCGCCCTGTCTTGCAAAGCTGAGAAACCAGGAGAACTAGGGCACAAAGAGGCATTCAGAGGTTCATCTCCCAGCTTCTCTATGTGGGAAAAAAAAAAAAAAAAAAAAAAAAAAAAAAAAAAAAAAAAAAAAAAAAAAAAAAAAAAAAAGAGTCCTGAGGCTGTTCCTAGCTGGGGAAGAGAGGTACCAAGAAAAATGCAACCACCAAAGAGCAGAACCTGGCCCTTTCACAGCAACATCTTCACCTGTTCCCAGGAAAGCTCAGGGCATTCAAAATTCAGCCCTCATTTCTACATTTACCACTCCCAAATAAACGGACATTACTTCCCCTTCATCACACCCTCTACCCTCCCCACTGTCCTTTCCAGGGATCGTATTTGTTCCGTGAGGTGGAGATACCCAAGTGGAGTCAGACAAAGAAGAGCAGAGGGTCCCCACCTGCAAAATTAACAGCATCTGGACAATGGAAGCTGGGAGCTTTGTCTGGACCAGAGGAAGAATTTCTTCCAACTTTACTTTTAGCAAGACCAAGTCTCTGAAGCCAAGAAGAGCCATCTGACGGATAGTCAACTCCTGACCCTAAAAAAACATAAAAGGCAAAATCCAAGAGTTGGTAAAGGGACATGTGAGCATCACACCAACACACGTATGCACAAGGACAGAAGGGGTCTATCCTGCCCACTGCTGCTGTGGCAAAGCACCCCCCAGCTGCTCAGGTTGAGGATTCATGGTACTCTTTGGTTGCTTCCCTCTCAGTTTCCATCCCACACAAGTTCTGAAATGAGTAACACCTCATCTGAACCGCCACTAGGTTTGGAGTAAAGCCAAATATGAGCCTGCATTTCACCAAAAGACTATGTATTCATGAAACCCAAGTGCCATCCAATTTGGTCACAAGCATCCAAAGCCCGGGACGGATGCAGCTCGTGATTCGCCACTTGGAGCTGAAAAAACAGAGCAGGTTTGGTAGGGAAAGAGGTTGGTACAGAGTGTTCCTTAACTAAGCCTACCTCTGGTCTGTGTTGGATCCTCTTTTTGTTCAACGTCTGCACTTTAGACCTTGCCAATATGACAAAAATCCACAATTCAGTTTATTAGGGATTTTAGGATTTAGGCTAGAGCAAAGCTAGTGAGGTTGCTTGTACCAAATACCATTTAAAAAAGCAACAGCTTTGATTTCCACCACAAGGCGCTCCATGTCCTCCCAGTTACTTTTTTACATCAACAACACAAGTGAGCAGGCTTAACAGATGAGGATGTTGTAATATTTCTCAGCATATTTAAACACAGTTGGACTCCATTTGGCATTCTGGTGTTACCGCCTTTCCCTCTGCTATGCTTAATGTCTGCATGACTTTCTCTTGCCCCACTGCAGCTTAACAGCAGAAATTTTCCTCCCAGCCCTGCCCAGCACTTTCCAGCCTGAAGAGTTTCCCTTGTTCTTCCCAGCATGTTAATCTCTGCCTCATGGTCTGTTTGGGAACCATTTTATGGTCTCCATAACACACTCAACATGGCAAATATTTAGCTGGAAGGAAGTAACAACAGTTAATCATTAATTCATAATGGGTTTAATGTCATAATTAACAGCACCATCGATATGCAAATATGAATTCAAGCCAATAATCTGGAGGGCAGCTTGGCCATAATAAAAGCACTTTGCTGTTTTAAACCATCGCTGTGTGTTTAGAAACACGGAGGTGTAGAAAAGACTGGTACATATCTCTGAACCATATTTCAGCAGCTGCACACTTTTTATTTATATCACGCAATTTAGTCCCATTAACTTCATACCCCATTTCAAAATGCAAACATCCTGCTGTGCCAAACAAAACAAGATTTGCTATTCTTTTTCTGCACCAAGTAGTTACATCAACAGCTGCAACTATACAAAAGCCAGTGACTTGTTTACATAGTTTCCCTCTGTACAGCAATTTAACCGACTTGGCTGCTTAAAGGTCATATTTCTGCAACAGCTACGAGCCTCGGGTTTAAACTCAGCTGAGATAGGAAGTTACTTCTACTTACTACCTTCGGTAACATACGCTCACACATTTGGCTGACTTACTTTCATTCTGAATGGGCAGTTGCTGGGACCACAGAAGAGCCCAACTAAATAATCACATTGACATTTGCAGCAAAGGATGGGGAACCACCAACAAATTGACTTTCCCATCTACCAGAGCAGCACATGAAGAACTGCAACTTGGTGAAAGAGATTTGCTATGTAAGCTCTCTTCACATGCGGTGACACACTGTACAAATAGGTATATACAGTTCCCTACTTGTAGGAAGAGCACAATCTTGTTGTTAGGGCACTGGCCTGGGATAAGAGCAATCTCTTATTTCTTCCTGAACCAGCAACTGGTCTCTGTTGTAGCCTAGAGCAGCTTACTCAGAGTCAAAATCTTCAATGTATTTAGGTGGTTTAAATCCATACATTTGTGTAGGCCTTGGGTACCTGCAAGGCTTTAAATATGCTGTTACCTTTCAGTTCCTCGTCTGTAAAATGGCAATACTTCCCTAACGTCACAGCTTCTATGAAATATTTTTGAGTGACTCGGATATTGTGACAAGACAAATACAGTAAGAAAGTTATGCTTTCAAATAATCTCGACATCCCATAGTCGCGCTTTCACCGCTAGCACCAAGTTACTTCCAAAAGCTGCACCCACTGTGCAGTAACTTTTGTTCAGTTTCTCATTAGAGACATTTAAAAGCAGGGGAGAAGATTTTTCTGATACGTGGCAGAATTATTAGCACCAGTGGGTATGACACAGTTAGCTCAGCTGTTTCCACAGTGCACAGATAGCTGCAGTGCAGACAAACCCCTGCTTCAATAGATTAGGTTACTTCCTGATTGACAATTAGCTGCAAAGGGAGAGAAATGGAGGATATTATAATTGCACAGTTTTACCTGCCAAACACCTACCTTTAAGCATCTGCAGCAAGGAAAGAATAAAAATAAACACAATAGAAAGGTTAGTGTCTGTCTTTACAGAAGTCCTTTCTCTTTTAGGAAATGCCAACTTTAACAGGATTAGAGGAAAAGGGCAGCCTTCGAGCTTTACCTGCTGCCTTTGAAACAATACAATGGAAAAAAAATTTTAAAAGGCTCTGGAAAACATGTCCTGTGGAAGAGGCAAAAGTCAAGAGAAGGAGGCTAGCATTTCCAAGAATGTCAGTCTCCTCATGAGGTACATTTATTTTTTCCTCTGATGGAAGAGAAGATCAAAATAGGCTAGGGAGGTATTTAAGACTGCTCATACGGAAACCCTGACTAAAACTACATTAAAAAAATGATATAGCTCAACACTTCTGATGGGATACTCGGCTTTCAAAATACCTAGTGTAAACAGGTCTTACAAAGTTGTTCATTCATCCTCTACCCACAGATTTACTTGTCCCCTTATTAAAGCTTCAAAACACCCAACAGAGGATTTTCCAAAGGCACAACTAGTACATAAGCCCTCCAAAAGTAGTTAGGGCAAGTTAAACAGATTTTCTCCTGATCTAGTCTTCAGATTTGTCCCTCTGAAGACAAGTTCTTGGTGTTGTCATCTGCACCAATGGTCCCAGGTGTTTAAAAATGGAAAAAAATGTAAGTAGAAATGGCCCAGAGCTTCGGTCTGGACAAGATATAGTCCAACAGTTTTGGTGTTCAAGCTTAGCTAAGCACAGAGGGTAGACAAATGGGAATAAATTCAGCCCAAAACACTGTGCCTGCCCAGTAGGCTTTAGCAGTCCTTCTTACACAGTTAATGCTGACCTGGGCAAACTCTTAATTCCTCCCAGATTTAGTTTAAAGGTTTTGAGTCCTTTTTAGCCACTGGCCAAACAGTGCCGCTGGAACAGAAGAGAAGTCTCCCTGTGCTGTTAGCAGACATTGCAGTGACATCGCCTCATCTGACTGAAGACTGAATTATAATTAAGATTACCTGGACTGGGTAGAATATTGCCTGGAGTGTAGGAAGAGTCTCCGTAAAATAGTGATCCCAGATTTCAGACAGGACATCAATACGATCCTCACCTAGGAAAACAGACATTGGCAGTAAGAGCTTTAGCGACAGAGACGCTAAAATCAAGCTGAATTTTCCCACTACTCTCCAAGTCCCCAAATAAGAGATACAAACCCACCCTTCACATTCACAGTTTCCATCCCAAAGAGGACATCATTCAGCTAAGCTTAAAGCTTAGCCTTAACAGACAGAGACACAAGGCTGTGACCATAAATTGCTCCATCACTTGCTGCAAAGACAACAGCTCTGTGCAAAACATGAGATCAATTTCAACAAAAAGCCCCTCTTCAACTGGAGGCTTTAACTCCACAGCAAAGGATTGTGTAATGTCACAGCTCACAGTCAGCACGCTCAACTAGTGTGGGAGCATGGCCGCATGGTAGCAGCTGAATCGGGGAAAACCAGCAGGTCACAGCCAACATCAACCATTCTGCAGCAAGTGAGGCAGGGAGACCCTTTAGAAGAGCTGAGCCCCCTCCGGCACCTCCCCGCTCCCCAGCACAGACACAGCAGTCGGCACCCTGACGCGCCACAAAGCCGCTGTTCTCCTCTCGAGCGTGGTTTCCAAAAGAAATCCGCTTGTGGCCGCCTTTCATGTGACTCCGACTTGAACTAACATCCCCAAATGTAAGTGGGTATTTAAAATGAAGGCAGCCTAAGTTATATAACTCACGATTCCCATGACAGGAATACAACTGTGGTCAAAAGCCTATTATTAACAAAAATGCTTTACTGAACATAATCCTTTGAACAGACATTTTAAATTATGCTCATAGGCTTGACTTAGAGCTGTGTGTTCCTCAGCATTTGGGCCCAAACCTCTGAGCTTTTCAGATTTTTTCCCACCCCAAAGGTTTGCAATGGTTTTTCAAGTTTTAGATCCATTCCCCAGAAACTTCAGGTGCAAATATGGACCCAGGTTTATTAACACAGGTTTCTGACAAAAGCATTTTTCAGAATACCTTCCGCAGAGCCTCAGCTGGAGCTCACAAGCAGTCGAGACTCAAGGAGCAGTAACAGAAGATGGCTGCTCAAGACAGCTTTGAAGGCTCAGCCTCAAGGTGACTAAAGGCCCTACATGAGGAACTGGAACACATGTAGAATTGCAACTCAAAGGAGCCTCATCACTGTGTACTGAAGTGCCTTCCCCATCTGGAGACTTCCACACGGGATTTCACCGTGCTTGCCCGTGGGTTGTGCTGCTTAGGACATGGCCAGAGAGCCAGCAGAACCAGATCCTTTCGAGCAGAGAGCCCACTGACGACTGCCGGAGGGTTCAGAGGGAGGCTTCATTGTGTCGGGTACGACGCCGGCCTCAAAACTGTAACTGCAGGCAGACGAGCACCTACCCAACACCCCCATAACAGCTACCCATTACCAGAAACGGCCAGCCGTAAGTGAAAAAGGCAACAGGAAACAGACTAATTGAATGTTTAAATTTTTCCCTCCTCTGCCTCCTTTCCCAGGACTGCAGTGCTTTGGTGTGTGGAGCCAGAATGAAACGTCATAGATCACTTCTCCTTCTGAAGGGGAAGGAGGAATGGTTTGTTTCTTCAAGAAATCATAAAACCTACAGGCATTGAAAAAGATTCTGACAGCCTGTATAAAGAAAAATCACATTAAAATAAGAGGCTGTGATTTGAAAAACAGACATGGCAAAACATTGCCATGCCCTGCAGCAAGAACATTATTCCATCTCCGAGTACTGGGACAGTAGAAATTTTCCAGGAAGACAGAGCTAACGGAGAAGTGTGTACAAGAAGTTCTTGTTGCTGTGACCGCAAGACCTGCAACAAGCCTACACATTATGAAAGGAAGGTGACCGTGAGTCATCTCCTCCAGAGATGCCAGCCTGCATGGTCAACATGGCTCCAGTGTCACTTCCAACTAGGGACAAAAAATTGAGGCATAGGAAGAGGGCTTTGCTGTCTGCCTGGGAAACTTCATCTTACCCAAAATACTTGAGCAGCTGCAAACTACTCCCGGGCAGCTCTCAGCTTATTACAGGCTGGAACTCAATTTTCATAATGCTAAAACAGATATTGGCATAGTTTTTTATGAATACAGAAAACAAAACCTATGATAAGCTGCGCAGCACTCATTCTGAAGAGCTGGCAGAGGCAGGGCAGATACCCATGTTTGGGAAAAATGCCCGAGTCTGCCTTTTTACCTCCTTTACCGGGCCAGTGCCAAATAAGCACACACCAAGCAGGAGGCCGGCAACTGCACAGCTCCTTCGGGGTCCAAGTCCTACAGCCTGCTGGCCAGGTGAAGTCACTTGGTGAAGAACAGCGTGGAGGAATCCAGCACCAACAATGATGCGAGACTGTAAGTGCCTATTGGCATTTAATGACCCGGATACAGCAGGCTGGCGATTAGCAAGGGATCTTCCCTACAGGCTACAAAACTGGGTCAAATCAAACAGCAGCCTAGTTTTGAATAAAGACATGTGCTCTAGACAGCTCGCTCTGCTTGAGCAAACAGTTAATAAATGTGAGTAACTCCCCACACTTCCAACACTGAGAGTCACTGCTCCACATTGGCCTTCGTCCACAGGCTCTGCGGTAGCAAGCATCTGTCCCCCAGTGGTTTGAACAGAACTTCATGTGTGATCAAATTGTTTCCTGCAGGATTTCATTCCCCCCCCCAAGTGACTGGTTTTTCTTTAAAATTTACACAAAGCCTGTTAGTTCAGCTCTCAAAAGCATGACACAGTAACCAAAATCGTGCTTACGTTGAGCTAAAAATCACATTGAGAAATAAAAAGCAGAAGGCAGCTGTCAGCAGTTTTGCAACAGGATCCGTGTCAAGCCCAGAACTGCTTTGAGGCCAGGTTCAACTGCCACACAGGACTCGCGTCCCTGCTCTCCTGATGAAGCCACGGCTGGTGGGAGCGTAGCAGCTACGTGGCTGTTCCAACAGCCCGCCATCCCTCAAGACTCACAAGGGCTGCAGTGCAACCTGGCTCCCGAGAGGTTGTGATGCCCTAAGACAGTACCAGGAAGCTCTGTATGCTTTCCAGATATGCAAATCATCTTGTCTGACCAAATGTCAAAGCACAGGTCCCTTCCAGGGTTTCTTACTATACTTGCCTTCACACAGCTTAACCTTCTCCTCTATAAACAGCAAGCCTTTCGCAAGGAGCTGGTTCTGCCAAGAAAGAAGAGAGACATGCATTTTTGCCTTTTCTGACATTTCAAATGAACATGGAAGAATAATTTTTTTTCAAATGTTATCCACTTTGCATGCAGTCATCTAAAGATTAGTCAAATCATAGTACTTTCTCCCAGTACTGCCACCAGACCTGGTGCTGCACATTCGTTAACCCTGTCTTGTTCAGCCATACATGAGAACACAGACACAGCAGATAGTTAAAACACCTGCCAGAAGCGGGAAGGAAGGACCTGTCCTGGGTCACAGGGAGTCAAGAAAATAAAATGGTTCTTAGCATAAGTGTGCAGCCACATAAGCTATACCTCAGCCATACGATGGAGGTGATCAAAGGGCCAAAGGCTACCAAAATGTCCCACTCCCTTCTTCCTTTGTACTAGCTCAGTGCTTGCCTGACTTCACAGTACGCCAGTTCAGCTCCCTAACCCTTACTTATCTACTCCTACCTATTATCTTTCTATAAGGCTATTTATTTCTTTTTTTACCTATGTTGAGCAGTTGGATCCTCTCCATATGCAGTCCCAAGCTGCAGAAGAAGTGTCAGGAGCTAGTCTTTCCAGATAAACTTAACTGTTCACAGACCAGACAGATCAAGATATCAATGTGCCTTTCTGCAGTTTGGGACATCTAAATATCTGGTAAGCTTTCTGTTCCCATCTCCCCAAACATAAAAGTGGTGCAAAACCACCACCTATTTTTTTTGTTCTCCCAACAGCACTACAGAATCAGTTATTCTGAAAAGCTTAGAGCATCCCAGATAAAGGAGCTGCTATCACCACATAACACACTATTACCGTATCCTAAAAGGTTCCGTCCTACCACAGAGACCATACTGACAGAGAATAAAGACTTCTGTCCCCCTGAAAGGATTCAGTATCAGGGGAGCGCACAATATTCAGAGACCTCTCTTTCTCTCTCTCTATCTCACATTCATCCTCCAGCTTGTTTTTTTCATGGGTAACCAGGTCAAAGTTGCTCCTTCCATCCGCCGAGGGGCAAGGCACATCCTTTTTTCCAGCCCCAACGGACTCTGCCGTTACACCACCGCCTGGACACCACCACGGCCTCCTGAGGAGCTGCCATACCACCCACCTGCCCTTGCGCTGCTGCTCTGGGTGGCAGACCTGCCTCCGGTAGCCACAAACCGGGCTGGCTCATTCATGGCACACGCAAGCAGGTAACCTCGAAAGCCACCGCAAAGAAAGGGAGCAGCACACCTCTGCGTCCTCCCTATGACGAGAAGCAATACTCAACTGAGGTGCTGCTGAAGGGAGTCAAAAGAAGGAAATGTTGCTCTGTGACATCCTCTGCTTGTACTTGTACGCTCAAGAGTCCTACTTGCTAGCACCAGACGTCATTGAAAAGGAAGAGCTCTTAATCAAACAGACTCCAGAAGTCTTCTGCAAGTAGGTTGCGGCTGAGGGACTGAAGAGACCATCACACACCCTATCGGTAAGGAAACATCTCTGGATTCATTGTCCCAGTGGAGAATTCGTATTAAAAAAAAGCTGTCAGGTAGGTTTCATGAAAAAATGATGAAAAGTTTCATCTCAAGACAAGACTGTACAGACACTGTCGTCTTTGTAGTGTGAAAAAAGCATGGTATTACTCAACAGAGAGGAAACAGGTACGTTTCCTTGGCTGTTGTCCCATCTCATGGCTACTCATCCGCATTAAAACATTAACTCATGCTTTGCTACAATAGCTTACTTGTCTTAAACGAGTCAGACTAAAGCAGTGCCTCAAAAGTACTTACAAGAAAAAAATAAAATCCTGCATCCCCTAATGTGTAGCCAGAGTTCAGTCATGACACAAGGAGGAATGCCCATCCAGTTCACCATAAGCTCTGTTAGTAGCAATAACGGTTAAATATTGTATAGTGCGTACAAGGGAAAAATAATTAATGGTCATGCTTGTAATTAAGGTAATTTGGCCCTGCTAGCAAGTGGCTTTTTTTTTTCAGAATTCAAACCCAAGAATATTTAGTATGCTCTTATTCCCCAAATAATGTAGCATTAAGCTTCCTTTTAAATCAGTTACACAAAAAAACCAGAGCAATTTAGGAGCAACACATGGGATAAAACTGTATTATCTGAACCGCCCATCCAAGTCAGAAGACTTTGACCTCTCCTAGCTCTAGCAGAGTACAAAAGCAATCCTCACCCATGCAGTACAGTCAAGCTATAAACAAATTTCAATACTCTACTGTTAACCAATCCTAGGAATTCCAGCACAGGAATCGGAGCAGACTTGAACAGCCCTGTTTGTCAGAGAAACGTGCTAAAATTGCTATGCTGCAGGCAGGTGACCACGTGAAGCCAGGAACCCAAAGCACTGTCGCTCACAACCTCCCGAACCCTCTCACAGCGTACAAGTGACTCTCACAAAGTGCAGCTGGAAAGTCGTGGAAGCCAACAGGTAAAGAGCAGAGCTCTCTGGCAACACTGCAGAGAGCAGAGCAGACACTTCCAGGCCTGGCGTAGCGCGCGGCCGTCGGTGCAGGAGAGTGCGCTTCCATCTTTGCCGACTCCTTCCATGACACCAGTGCCCACCCGGGTGAGCGAGAGGGGAAGGACCTCCAGGGGCCGGTGGCTCACGCCTCCTCCGTCACCTGCGGTATCTCGCCCTGCTGACAACAGCTTACTCTGTTTTAGCCAAAACCCCATATATTTACTCTGAAAAAAAATCCCCTTTCTGTGGTTTTTTTGGACTGGCACTGCCCCCCCACCTTCCTGCAGAAACCTACTTTCTGATTTATTCATCATCACCGGTGTGACAAAGGGCTGCCAAAGGAAGCTGCAGGGAGCAAAGGCAACTCGTCAATGAGGAATTTTTAATGGCTGGGTGGCTTTGTCTAGGGCTCGCTCCTCGGCTGGGGTGGAAGCTGGGGTTGGAGAAAGAGAAAGCTGGAGTTCCCAGCAGAGCGCGGGAGGAACGGGGCTGACACAGGAGGGGGAAGCTGCAAAGAGAACGTGCCTGGAAGTCACCTGGGCAATGACAACAGCAATTAGCAAGTTGGATAATAAGTTCACACAGTGAAAAACAACTGCAACGTTTCCAAACATTGTTATCAACTGATGGAAGGTGACTATTCTGCTAAGCTTCTCTAGCAGAAATACAGGCTTTGGAGGGAAATGTGAAGTTGTTGGGGTCTCCATTCAAATTTTACATTTGTTCAGCAGAAGTAAATGACTACAACATACTAGGCTCTGGCCAACAACAACAACAAAAAAGACTTTCCAGGAAAAAAAAAAAACAAAGTGAAAAAAGAGGGAGGAAGAAATCTGGAATGGAAAAAAAATATGAGGGGAAAAATGAGCAAAACCCACTTACACTGTAAATGTTTTTCTATCTGAACAATAAGATAATGTTTGGAGTGATATTGCACTTTAATCCAAATGCTTAAATTCTTCATTTTTCAACCTATAGCTCAAGGCAATTACCTCTCATATTGCAGAGAAAATATACAACTGGTTTTTAATACTGTGTCATTTTAAGCTACTATATAATAAAAAGTATATACACTTAAACATGAGGACGTCATGCTTATTTTCTTGTGTTTCTCTCAAAAAGTATTAATTACTTCTCTATCTGCACTAGAACATTAGGTTTCAAATTACATATGCTTCCTGAGCACTCTGAATACAATTTGCCAGCTACGTTGCTTGTAAGTTAGTATTATTGATTCTTTCTACTTTCAGAGATGGTTTTTTTGTATTTTACAGCTATGTCAGCAAACAAAATACACATTTGTACACCTTTATGGGCAGCACAGTTCTGTCTATTAAAAATACATATATTAATCATTACTCTGTCGTAAAGAATTTATAATGCTCTTATGAATGTATTAACAGTAATTCCATGTGGTAATAGATTGCATCATATCATTCTTAAGGTTTCTAAAAAAAATAAAATAAAAAAAAGCTTAGCTCCCTTTAGTTACTGCAGATGTTTCAATTATCCTCTCAAATTTTCCCTTTTCCTGTGGAAGAGAGAGACTTTAAAAAAAAAAAACCAAAAAAAACCACACTTCATTTCCCTTCTCCCCATCTTAAAAATATATGGAAATTTTATTTATCTGTCTTTTCTGCTAAAGTCCAGGCTCAGAAAAGGATTCAGTCTGAACATTACCCCTTCAGATCAAGCCAGACAGGTGAATTTTCATTAAAAAAAACCCTACAGGGTTTGCTGACAAGTCTAATAAATGCAGCCGCAGAGGAGGGCTGTATCAGACCTTGTCTAGATTACAAGTCCCATTTTACTGCTTTATCCCTGGTTGCCAGAGGCAACACAGAGGCACAGAGCTAAGAGGAAAAATAAATCTTTTCTTTGCAAGGAAGACCAGATAAAGACTCACATCAAGTGAGCTTGAAGGGTACATTTATTTGAAAAAGTTTAGCTGCCACCTTCCATCTCTTTGCAATTACAGCTGAACTGAGCGCCTGGGGAGGCCGTTATTCCCTTCCCAAATTAGCTTTCCCTGGATCCCCAGGGCGAAGTCCTCACACTGCTGTTGGGACACCACCAGCTGCTATATGCTCCCCGCAGGTGCCGCAAACCTGCCCTTGCTCTTGCTATCGTAAAGCATGCGCTGCAGAGGAGTAAAGCCCCGACTTAAACCCCCCCCCGCCCCCGAACACGCTGTCGAGAAATCTGGAGATATGTTTTGTAGCAGATAGAAGTGAGCTTGTAAAGTCTCACAGGTTGAAACCCTCTTACTTTTCTCAGAAAACCACAATAGCTGTTTCAGGTATACCACCAAGAAGTGCAGCTAACAGAAAGCCTTTAAGTTAAGTTTAAACCACACTTTGACAGGCTCTGCAAGCGCATAGACACTGTTTCTTGGATAATCTGACGTTAATTTGAGAAAAAAAAAAAAAAAAAAGCATCACCCAAACTTACTTGGCAAGTATTTTCTACAAAGCTCTTGCCAGTTGCATACAAACACCTACCTACTTCTTGGCAGTGTTTTACAAAATGCCAATCTGTGTGAGCTGCAGCGTCTCATACCTGGAGCATCCCCCCCCATCCGTTTTTTTCTTCTCTAGAAAGAGGGGAAATGGTGACAGAAGTATAGAGATCACTTTGATCCTCCATAGAGAACAAATCGTAAGATAAATATGAAATAACATCCTAAAATGACTCTTCTAGAGACAGCCTTGTTCACAACAGGTAAAAAAGAAAGCCCACGTAAAGAGAGAAAGTGAGGCAGGGAGAGTAAGAAGGCGAGCAGACCAGGCAGACTGAGTAGGCAGCACTGCTGCGATCTAGACCACAACGTGCCCGTGAAGCAGCAGCTATGGGAAAATCCCACAGTGGGCTCCCCCCGGCTTTGCGCCGGCAAGTCACCGCTCCAGGCGGGAGCCCTGCTTAGCCAGGGCACGGTCGCTGTCCCACGCTACGCTTGGAGCCTTAGCAGCCAGGCACCATTTCAAGCGAAATCATGGACGTCTACAGAGCCGATGTCTGCAGGGCCTGAAAGCAGGTGTCCCTGCCGCCACTGCCACCCAGGACTCGGTCCTCCGCTCGGCTGGGCAACCTCATCTGTGATAATGAAGCTGGGCAGTTGCTATGGAGTCTCTGGAGCCGCTCCATGAAAGCTCAGTCCTAGAAAGCACCAGATGAAGCAGAAATAATTAGCAGACCTGCATGAGCAGGGGTTCCCAGCCAGCGAGGAGAGAAATATAAAGACCAGCTTGACCCACAAGAGTATTGCAGGCATATGGGTGCGCTCTGCAAATGACACGAGTGTGAATTCTCTCCCCTCGTGCAGTGGCCGAGCTGCTGCAGCCGCTGGCAGCAGGCACGAGACAGCACTTGGCCGGAGAAGAGCTAGCGCTGCCTTTATCCAGCAATTACCATCACTCCAACAACCTACGTGACCCTTGCCTTGCTGCGAAACAGGTAGAAGTAGAAACCTGGCGCCGAGGAGAGAAACGTCACACGCACCAGTTTCTTCTCTTTGACTAAGCAGGAGGGACACACAGCATTTTCAGCTGTTAGTGTGGCTTTATAAAGCCGCCTTTCAAGGGGGAGCACGCGTCACGAGGGATGCTGGATAGGCTGGAGTCCCAGAAAGACACGCAGCAGCGACTTAAGCAAAAGGTTTCTGGTGCCACAGCAGAGGCAGGAGTCCGTGATTCCCGTCCCGCTGCTGCCGCCCGGCACAGCCAGCTAACTACAGCCAGAGGGACTGCTCCGGCCACCCGAAGGTTCACCAGTCCTACCCCTGACCGCTCTAACAGGAGACAACAGAGGCAGTTTTGGCTTGGATCCGGGCTTGCCTCATCGACGCTGCTGCGGACTTTCACAGCTCTCCATTGTCATCTGTGCTATTTTGAATTTGCTCAACACCACAGCAACACGGGTGCTCGCACGCTGCAGTTTCTATGGTTTTGCATACAAACAGAAAGCCAGGCCTAATTCTGAGTCAGGGCTTGTTGCCTCCCGCCACTCTTAGCTGCAGCAGGCTGGAAATTAGGTAACAGCTTCGCTTCTGGTTTTAAGACATCAAGCTCTCACTGGGTTAAATGAGGAAACAGTCCACGCGCCATCCCTCGGCTACCAGCTCTGCCAGCGCAGGCAGAGGACGTCAGGCTGGAGAGGCATCAACTCTGGGCATCTGACCTCCTGCATTTGCAGCCCGCGGGTGCTAGGAGAGGTTACAGGGCTTGGGAAGGGATCGGGTCTCTCCACCCCCCCCGAGGAGACAGTTTGGAGTCAATACGCTCATGAACAGCGCAGTTCTGCTAAAGTGGTTAGCTGTGAAATAGCTAGCGTTTCCATTTTCCCCTGCGAGTTTCAAGATTAACAAGCCTCCAGAGAGTGAAAAGAAACAGTTCATCCTTTCCAAAGGTTTTGTTTCAGGCCACGTGCAGAATCAGGAAGATAATGCCTCAATTTAGCCACACTCACTAGTTTTATATTTCAAAAATTTTCTCTACAACCACGAGGGTCAGACAGCATGAAAATTAGGGAAGCTCATCTGAAAAGTCTTACAGCTGCCCCAAAGAAGTCCCAATCACCAGTACACCCCGTTCCTCCAAATCCCAGCCTCTTCGCTTCCATGGTCGTAGGATTCCTGCCCGTTACGTACAGTTCAGCTGACCACCAGAGTACCGTGGTGCCCTGCTGGGTTACTGAGCAGAGGGGTGGGTACAAAGTGCCCCTTTTCAGCAGTGGAAAACCAAACCATCAGATCAGTTCACGGGCAAAGTCAGTACTGGAAAACCCTGGAGCAGGAAGGATTGCTTTCAAGCAGACCTGCAGTAAATTATTACGAGTCCCAACTCTCTGGCATTTACACTCAGACTCTGATCCAGAGAGATGGCTTGTATATATAATAGGCTTGCTAAACCAGAAGACTTATAAACACAAATCACTTCAGAATGAAACATCTGAGTTCCCACCGAAACCCTTACAGGAATTAACATTTCTCTTTCAAATACAAAACAGACTCAGTAACTCTGGTATGATGACAGTTTGGTAGCAGAGGAAGACTGCCTAAATGTCATCCATTTCCTAAACATTCCTTTAGCAACTTCAGGATCTAAATACTAGTAATTTGCATGAGTGTTGGTGAAATGAACTTGCGAGTAATCAAGTCGAGTCAAAATCACAAAGGTAGATTTGTCTCACTACAAAAGTCCTGCTCCATTTTAGTCTTAAATATTCAGTGGTTAGAAAAACTGCGCATGTGTGTGTATAAAATGTATCGTGTAAGAGCCAGAACTCTTAAAACCATGGAAAATGTGATTTTAAAAATTATCTTAGTGGCTCCTGTTACAAGTGCTGCAGCATAAGAAATTGAAAATGTTTAAGTCAGTTTATCACATCTAAATATTACATGATCCAGTTAGTTGCTCTAATTGCTGCTAGGATATTTAAAACTGCCTGGGTACACATGAAAGCAGACCCTCCAGGGTCCATTTCAGTCTAAGAGAACAGTAAACTTGGTTCTTGGGATAGCTTTTCCGTGGGTTTTAACAGATGGAGGAGGAAGTCGCTGCCAAAAGGTGCACTTCCACTCCACTCCCCACCCTGGTGACCCACTCCCATCGCCTCCCCCACGTCAGAGGTGATGAGCACAAGTCAAAGGAAGTAGTTGAAAACTTTTTTTTTTTTAAGGTTATTTTTCAGCCAAATCAGCTGCCTGATTCAACTCTGCTCATTTTGGTGGCCGTCAATCAGCTGGCATCAGCAGTGAAACTGAATTCACAGACAAAAGACATAATGTTGTCAGCCCTTCTTTGGCACGTGAATAGTCTTGCCCCACTCCACCGCCCAAGGATTTTTGAGTAAAGACATTCAGGAGGGAGTAGTAGCTTTTATCACTGCCATGCGCTGTCAGCCTAGAATCAAAAATAAGTCAGCATCTTACCTCACAGCAGGTGAAAAAAGCTCACTTCCTACAATAGCCTTTGTCTCGCAGTCTGTCTCATGGCTTGCCAGCACCAAGAGTTTTACTTCAGGCTAAGCCTGACAGATGCCAAGTTACTCCCTTTTAACGTTGAGAAAAGAAAAAAATCCCAGAAATTAAATTTGAGTTCCTGTGGCTTCAGTGGGACAACAGCTGCAGGTGAACTCGTCCGTATAGGCTGAGGTATTTGCACAAGTGTGAACGGACAGACTGACAGAAAACCAACCTCAGGAGTAAGCACACCAAGCCCTTGCGCTGCGCGCTCTCGGGGCAAAGGCCACCACTCTCCGGGCAGCAGCGTAGTGCCAAGTACCTACTTTGCCACTGCAGCCTGCGGCTGACATAGTACAGCCCTGCCATTAGGGTGAAAGCACACAGTTCTTGCTCCTGCTTTTGCAGAAAACAGTGCTGGTGATCAGATCTTTCTCCCAGGACAAGATGAGATGCCCTCAGCTTGCCAAGAGGGATGCACCACAGACCTCCAGCCTTCAGCAGCGAGCAGGCTGCGGTCTAAGCAGTCCCTTCGGTCGTCAGCACTACTACCAAGAGATCTAAGGAGTCTCAGCTAATGCCACTAACCCTGGCGTGACTGCGGCAGGCTTGAGGTTTACAGTCTGCAGGAAGGCGAGCAACCCATCCAGACCCCGGCGCGGCTGGAAGCCACCCGGTCCCCAGCGGCTGCCAGCTCCCCTTGCACAGCGACACGATGCAGCTGTGACTCGCTCAGCGCTGGATCCCACCCAGGCCTCTTTCAGTATGCTCTGAGTTTTCCAAACCAGATAACAGTCACACGTCAGCACCTCACATCCCTCAGTCCATGCTCAGCTCCACGCTCCGTTCAGGCTTACGGGTGCATAAAGTTGCCTCTGGACGTTTCCTGCATATTCCAGCCTTGCACGCCGTGCCTAACAGGGCAGTACCTGGGTACCTGATCAAGACCTTTCAAATTTCAGTTCGCCGCCTCTATTTAGTTGCAAACTTTCATTCGCCTGTTTTTAAATTGGAGCAGGAGCAGATTCCCAGTAGCCAGGCACTTCGCACTGGCTCACAGCCTTTCCGCCGGGCTGCCACCAGACCCCACTCAGGGTCTAGGAACCATCCTGCCATTCAGCGCCAGCAGACGCCTCTTTCCAGTAAATGACTTGTGCAGACAGGGTCTAAAGAAGTGAAACAGAACTACCCCTGGGGCAGGAGTTTGCTTCTCACTTGACAGCACAGCGTGGGGAATTTTTTTTTAAACCGTGTAATCTAATACTGATAGGAAACAACACTAGTCGTCTTCTTCCCCTTTCTAAGCTGTGAGCACAGTATGCAGCAGCGTCAGCCACTTCAGAAAGTACTGAATTATTTTTTTTTCTCTCTCCCTCTTACACAAAGGGAAGAAAACCCCCTTGTTTTCAGTAGCCTCCTCCTTTTTTTAAATCAACACTACACTGGAACAACTTACAACACTGAAAGCCATCAGTGCTCTCTCAAAATCACCCAACACGCTTTCATGTGGTTACATCTGTCTATCTGGACAGTATCAGTAAAAGGCAATAACAATTATTCACATTCATGATTGATCAGGCCTTCCCTCATCCTTCATCTTTGGCTTTTTCGCAGGCTGCATTTGCATTTGTGGGACTAAAAGGCAAACAGTACCCAGGTTGATTTCCTGCTGATAGGGACTTCCTTCCCTGCCACCCCCAACCCCCCCCCAAAGAGACAGCCATTACCTTTTCTCTTCCCCTTTGCTGGCCCCTGTTGCAGAAAAACTACTCCTGAATTCTCTGTACTGAAGAAACAGGGTGAAAGAAAAAAAACTATGAAAAGGTATCCCATCTTCTTTAAAAAGTTCAAGTGATGAATTCCTTCTTGACCTTGGCAGGCTACTAGCAGCCTTTCTTAAACACAAAAGAAGATTATCCTTAATTTAGCACATACACCCATAAATATGATTACTCCCAATGCTATACGGCCCACATTAAAAACATCCATAGCTCCACCATATTCTGTAGCAAAGCAAAAATGAAACTAGTAGGCTACGTGCATATAAAAAGGGGTCCTAATTTTTTTATAGGCTAAAAAACTGAAGAGAGCAAACCTCAAAAGAAAGCAAGCAAATCATGTAATACCTGGAAGTAATCTGTGATGAAGGATCCAAGTTCACTCTTCAGCAGCCGTCTGTAGACAGAAGGAATGCAGCCATGAAGTAACAGCCATTGCTGGTCATTTCGTACAGGTATAGCTGCACTTTACTACCAGTCATACCAAAGATACGTGAGTATATGTGAATGTGTCATTTTGGCCACAGTTAGATTTCTTTTACATTTAGATGTATATTCTACAAATGCCCACAAAGGCTATTCTCAGATTATGAAGGAATGATAAATAGAAGACTTCAGGGAAACTGTTTAAGCCATACACCCAGAACAAGCGAAAAAAAAATTTACCCTTCTGAATGCACATAAAGTTGGGGAGACAATTTGAAGTTATTTAGTTTGAAATTCATCATTTTTTCTGCTCTTTGTTTAAACCCAGATGCCTTTCATTTCACTGAAAATAGCATATCTCCCTAATGCTGTACTTTCTTTCCTCTTGGAAGTAGAAGGTGGGAGAATAAGGTGAGGAGCAATGAAGTAAACACACAAGTAGAAGCTGCAGCTTCCCCATGACTATGGCATTTTAAAAAAAAAAGTTTATTTTTCAAGAAAGACATTCTAGAAATTTAACAAGCGGTGTTTTAAATACATGCTGACAGAAGCCACTCTAAACAAGTATTTCTGATAAAAACTGTTGGATTTTAAATTGGGCTGTGATAAAAGATTTAAATTCTAATACATATTTCTATTTCAAAACTCCAATATAAAAATTAGGATTGTTTTACATTAGAAGAAGCATTAAAAAAAACAACTCAAAGTTCAGAGCATTTGCACTTTCAGCTTTCTGTGACTGTGAGCATAAATTCTGTAGCAGTAAATTCTGCCTAAAATTTAAAAGGCACCCAACACTTTCCACTGCAAAACATTGCATTTTTTTTGGTGTTCTAAGAGTTTTGCTGTTCACCAACATGAAGTATACTCAAGAATGCTCCAAAACGGCATTTGAATCGGGGACCATCCAGTTCTCAGGCTGGGTTCTTACTAACAAACCACACCACTTTTTTCCTAATCTTTTCTGAAAGTCGATTTTGACAGCAACCTTCCTTCCTAACCATTTTGTAACACTTCTACATTTATTCGCATGCCAAAATGTCTTTACTCTTTCTCTCTCAGAGCGGTTATATTCACCCCACCCATCTCAAAGCACATCGCTATTTCTATGAGATGGATAAACTAGATAAGTTTTTGGGGGTCTGTTTGCCAGAAGCTCTCCCACCACCTTCGGCAGAATCCAAGGGGCTCTCCACCAGCTGACTGACAAGCCCACGGCAGGACTTCACGCAGGTAGATATGAACTGGAGGCTTGTGCCCTAGAGAGAACCCAGGGGACAGGGTCTCCTCATAATCACGGCCAGGTCACCTCCTGCTTCTGAAATCCCATCTCCCAATGGCAATTCTCACATTTCCTCTTGCTGTGACAAGTGACTTGCACAGCAGTAAAAAAAAAAAAAGTATCCAGTGAGATGATATCAAATCACAGCAAGATAAAAACTTGGTGGCAGCAATCCAGAGCAAAATGTTACCACCTGCTCATCTCCTGGTCCTGTAATTACTATCCTACTTTAAAACTCTCCTGCATTTCGCACTGTGAAATAACTAAGCGCTGTGCAGAATCTGCGAGTCTCTTAAAGCAGTGCATTTGCTAACTTCCACCAAGGAGCTGAATGGAGAACTGCAAACAAGGAAAATGCACCAGCTCAACTTAACGGCACACAACAGTTGGCCATCTGTCAGGCCTGGCTATTTGCCCAGTGTCAAGCGAGAGATTCGCCTCGCGGACACAGAGCTAACGTCGTGTTGGGAGCTACAGCAAGAGTCAGAGGTGCGAGCCTGCAGGCGTGCCTGCAAACATACGTGCAGATGCATGTGAGTTGCCCCTTAGACGGGCATTAACGAGCTACTTGAATGTTAGTGGCCTATTTAGAGAATGACATTTGGAGACGTAACCAATGCTCAGGGCACCTGCAGGAACATTAATCATCTATTTCAAGGTGAGTGCTTCCAAGTGCTGCCTGGAAGTGCCTGTCTGTGGAAGAGGGCATTTCCCCCCTACCATCAGCACTGCTTACAAGGCATGCACGATTCACAAAGACCTTCCTGTTCTTCACCTGGCTGTCCACGGTTCAGATCCACTTCAGGAACACCCATGAAGAGAGCGTGGTCCAACCACTAGGGCCAAGCCCAGCCAACCCAGCTATTCTGCCTCCTCACAAGGGTGGGAAGGAGCACCGGCTCGCACTGGGGAGGGAGAGCGGGCTGCAGCCACCGCCGTGGGCACCAGCCTGGCAGACGAGTCCCAGAACCCAAAGCCAGTCCCCAAGTCTGCCAACAGGCTGTGGGCTAGGCTATTTCCAAAGTCTTACGACATTTGTTTTTCTTTTCACGTACAGAAATACTCATCCCATGGAGAACTATGACTGTTCCAAGTACTTAAACTTAACTTGAGGACTTCTGATCTGAGCACGCTAAAATACTGTTAAAGCATGAGACACTGCTCTCACTCAGCTCTCAAAAGGAATTATATTAAACTTTCACCTTTGGCACCAGACCAAGCAGGACATCGTCTTGTGCCCTGCAAGCAGCATTTATTTTGAAAGTAGAGAAAGGGGTAGTTTAGACTGCTGCATAGTACGTGCTTAACCCAAATTGCCATCTGAATCTTGGCGCTCAGAAAAAATGCAATAGGGATGGGGGCGGGGGGCGTATAAAAGGAGAAGTGGAGACCTCTATGACAGCATTCATGATGAATGAATATGGATGTAGTGCAAAAGACAGAGGGAGGAGGTACTACATCCATGAACTCTGACAATACTCCTCTTAGCAACACTTGGAACCAAGGCAAGAAAAAAATTGTTCTTTATCTCCTCTACAGTCCTATCGCTAACCAAACTTTCCAAATAATCAGAATGAAACCACAGATAATCATGAAACCTGCTTAAAAAAAAGAAATGATACTTTTAATCATCACTAGCATCAGCGTTAGAAAATGTTTGTTAGGCTTTTAGTTTTTTGTTATCTTCGGGGTTCGTATTTTCAGGTCTTGCTCTGCAATTATGTGAAGATTAAGCTTTTAAATAAAATGCTGCATTTTGCTTTCATTTTAAACGCTCTGTGGTTCTGAGAAGCTTGGGTTTAGAAAAGAGATGTTACTACCATCACAAATGACCTGATAAAAATATGTAAAAAAAACAGCCAGAAGAGGCAAACTCCCTAGGGGGGGACAAATTCCTTATGATCCAAGTCAATACAGATCCTGTCCTTGTCAAAGCTACACATCCACAAAAGTCAGAGAAATACTACCCAAGTGCTCCATACCATTCACTCCACCCAACAGCAAAAAAAAGTAAGTTAGCCTGAGACCCCAAAGCTGTGCTTAAGTTTCCTCCAATCCCTGCTCCTCCCACCAATATCCTTAACTGCAGTTCTGGGGGGGGAACAAAACCAAGCAAACAACAAACAAGCAGCAACAAAAATCCCTTTTGATGCATTTCAGCAACCTACCTGATATTTTCATTGAGGGTGTAAAGTTCATTGTTCTGCAAGCCTCCCCCTTTGAACACATTTATCACTGCCGTTTGAACACTGCCAAAAAAAGAAATGAGACAGTACAACATCCATAAATAAAAGCCACCAGTATGATTTAACACAGAGCGCAATGTGAGCTAACCCCCAAAAGCTGAGTGGTTATAATGGGGTGGAGAGGCTAATGGCAGTTAAACTATTCCATTCTTTCTCCCCTGGAAATCATCACTTATTTACCTACAATCTCCCATGGGAGACAGAGCAGAACCAACCTCAAGTTGTGCCTAGAGTAAGCGAGGGAAAGTTGTTACAGGTACACTGTTCACAAAGAACACATTCACACCAGATATACCTTTAACACAACTGTCCAGGCGATCTCTGCTGTGTGTTGCAGGCTAGTTGCTGTGAGCTGACATAGATTTTTGGCAGTATCTGCCAAACACATCACATTGCATTCTGCAGTGACACTAGCAGGAACCACCCAATCTGCAGCATCTGGCAGGACCGTGGCTGTGCTGCAAGATGTTCTGCAGCCAGCATCACAGCAGTCAGACCCAACTTTAAGCCCTGTTAATGCTTGTAAGATGCTCTTGGAGGACCTTCTAACTCATACTTCTCTCACCAGCACAGCAGTCATAAAGTAACTGCCTACAAGATGGCTTAGCAGGTCTAAAGACTTGCCATTGCTAACAACAGGAGGTGCCATTCACTTAACGGGCATTCCCTTCGGTGGGCCAGTTACGGCATTTGCACGCTTCACGGACCACAGCTCACTATCCTGGCACAAAAGTGCAATGTTTTTGCCGGGCTACTTTCATGCGACATTAGTAAGCTGAGCTAGGGTAGCAAGAGAAAGGGGTCTGCAGAGCACAGAGCTGGTGCAAGGTGGCAGAAGGGAATGTGGGGACACCCACTTTTGGTAGCAGCAGACCATTAGATCAGATCATGACATCTCACTCTTCACCCTACACATTGTGCTTCCAGTTGCCATTGCTGCATGACACACACTGCAGACAGGATTTGGCTGTCAATAGGAAATGCTGGTAGAAGCCACAAGCTTAACAGTTGTCAGAGGAACCCGACTGTGGTAAAACCTTCATAATATGCAAATAAATGCCTGTTGTGCATTAAGAAACTGGCCTTTATTACAGTACTAGGGATGTGTTTTCCTAAATGGTACTTAAAAGATACAGCTGTTGACAAACAGCGATTCCGCTTTACTTCAAGACAGCGCCTCTGAACAACGCTGGCCAGAAACAAGGCTGAACTCTGCTAGGTCTAATTTTTTCACCTCCACAGAGGCTTGGAATGCCAGCAAAGCTTGGGCACACTAAAAATTCATGCACGCTTACGAACAGTTGAGCTTAGCCATAAGTGGTCTGAAGCACAAAGATCGGACACACGTGGCCCATATCGCAGGGCTGCTGCAGGGCGAGAGCTCAGCCCAGGTAGGTCCTGCTCACCTGTTCCAAGCAGAGTTGGAGCTGAGCTGCAGAGCCTGCCGGGCTGCCTGGAACCGCGGGAGGTCACTGAGGACCGGGGAGCTCATGAAGCGAGGTCGGGGCCTTCTGAACGAACCCATCTTGAGGAACTGGAGACCAAAGGATGGAGCTACGGTGAACCCTCCAGTCATAGGGTCAGGTGCGTGGAGCAGGGCCGTCAGAAAGTCTCTTCTCTTGAAGGTCTGAGCATCAATCTCAGTGATGTCAACAAGTCTTCAAACCCAAGGCCTCAGCCTGCAGCAAAAGCAAAGAGTCAGCCTTACACTAGCGGTTCCCCACAGTGTCAGGTTGTGACATCGACACACATTCCAAGATGACGAAGGAACTGAAGCAGTCCTGCAAAGCAAAAAAGAAAGGAAAAGAGCAAGACAGAGAAGGGAGGGGTGAAAATATCCTAGCCCATTAACAGCAAATCTGTGCAGATCTTCCGGAGTTCTTCAACAGCAGCCCCCTTTCCCATCTTGCCCCTTAAATAACGACCCAACACAGCTAGCCAGAAATACAAGCACGGTCTCTCTTTCCACTGCAGTTAGCAGAGATGCAAGAATAGAGGTGCCTAAACTCTTCCGCCAGAGGCACTTTACAAATATCTTTAAATACAGTTAGCCATTCAGCCTGTACAAAACAGTAGAAACTGGAGAAAGAAAACTGTTTCACCAGAAAGGAGCAAAAGATGAACAATGGAGAAAAGATAAACAGACAAACACAATGCTTTTTTTTTTTTTTTTTTTTTAGAAGTGTTGTGCAAGGGAATAAACCCACTTGTTATCAGTCCATTACAAAAAGGATACAATAGGGAGCTTCTGCAAAAAAGGTCTGACAACAAGATATTTTAAGAGTAAGCAGGATTTTTATGTTTGTTTCGTTTTCTACAGAATGAGAAGTAATTGCTAGGCCAAATACGAAATGCCCATATTTTGCACTCTGATCATCGTCTCCATATAGATGAGTATGTAGCCCGAAGTAAACCATAGAAATAGAAGAAGTTAGCTTGGATAAAACCACAAAAAAAAACTTTGGCAAAGCTTCTGTGCTTCGAAATCTTCCCACTTCAGACAAACACAAGCAGTAGATGCAGTTGGCAGTTTGGAGAATGAAGATGTGGGAAAAAGAAGAGAGGAGGAAAACAAACAACAAAAAAGTTGTGTAACTGAACCACAAGCAAAAGATGTAAAGCAGAATCTTCTCTTTCCCACTACATCTTCAGCATAAGGTAAAAAGAAAGATGATCGGCCAAAGAAACGTTGTGTATCTGCAGAGCCCTTCTAATTTGACTGGTCCTCAGCTTCAGGAAACTCTTTCCACTCCCTGAACCATAACTAACTGTTTTACATGCAAGAGAACAGCTTTCTTCCCACCTGGCCAGCCCCATTTCATGCTGAGCTCACTTTGCTACCCCGACTCCACATGGCCTTGTCAGATTGTGATCAACCACCACGAAGCCCTCGCGAGCCCTTGCTGTGCCACGGACACCACGCGCCCTGCTGCCGAGGAAGTGAAAGGAGAAAACGCCTCATTTTTTAGGCACTGAAACATGCGGTACTACCATTCTTGGTGCTATTCAAGAAATGAATATGCTTGTTATTCCCCTACAAGCTACATACAGTTCGGAACACGGCTACAAGTGCAACTTTTTTCTGTCTTTCAACAATTCCTGGCTGTCTAAAGATGACAAAGCCCAGACAGTCTTTCATGACATGAGCTTAGCCTTGACTGTTCTTGCTTGCAAGGGCAGCAATCTGTTGATCCTGTACCTGCTGTTACAATTTAAATAAATAAATAGAAGTCATAACTTTTAGAAATTAAGAATAAATGTAAACCGTTACAACCAAATCAGCGGGGTCTTCTGTGCGCATTTTGAAATAACAGTCCATTTGACATTGCCCACACATTTTCAATCTACCAGCAATTTCTCTATTGGCAATTGTAACCACATCAGAAATCATCAGAGGCAAAAAAGCTACAGCACCTTGGAGAGCCAAGGGCAGGCTTTTCTCACAACATACCAAAAGGTGTCTGGGAGGCAAAGCCTAAGAATAATGGATGTTTCTGTTGCAGAACAAGTGCTTGTGCCCATGTTTGTCATCTCCAACTTCCAAAGCTGACAGCATGAGGAGCTGAGTGACAGCTCACTCCTCCCAGCAGTGCAGTAAAATGTCTAGCTTAACAATTTTTACACGGGGAAAACAGCATATATTTTTGAGAGCTATAAAATGCACTACAAGTGTTACTTTAGATCAGTTGTAGGCATTTAACAGGGCTAGAAAGCAGTGGTTAAGATGCTAGCCCACAAGCCTCCTCCTATCACTAGTCGAGGTGCCGTAAATGCATTCAACTATCTCTCTCCCCAGCAGTGAAATCATTTTATAAAGCTGCATTTATATTAATTTGAGTTAGATTAAGTTGCAAGGGGAAAGCTTAAATTCAGAAGTGTAAATCAGGAGAACTACCTCTGTGCTTTAATATCCATATATTTCAAGTTCACGTAGGAAATTCTTTGGCCCATTCTGTGCAAGTGGTAAAACACCAGGATCAGGAAGGTCTCGCCTGAGCTTGGGCTATGGATTTGCAAGACTGATTCCACAGCAGCAGAACCGCGGCATGACACAGCGCTCTACCGACAAATTTCCTGAACAGTTCTTACCAAGGGAATATGCTGCTCGCAGAAACATACACGTTGTTTTCCTTAGTCTCTGTTAAAGTCACACGGACAGATAATAACAAGCCCTTGTCTGCAAAGAGCAGATAAGACACCCCTCTTGCCCCTTCCTGCCCCAAGCCCAGTCTGCAAACCCATGTTACTGTCAGGTCAACCTTACTTTAGATTCTCATCAGGAATTTAAGAGAAGATCTTCAGCTTTAGGACCAGATTCAGAGGCTTATTTTCATTTCTTCAGTATTCAAAGATACAAATCTCTCCTATCTTATCTAAAACAGTAGCTGTTAAATGGCAGGCACCGCAAACTGTTACTCTGAAGGCGGCTAGCCACCAAATGGTAATATAACATAACCGACCCTCGTGTTATCAGAACTGAAAGTGCCAAAATCTGTGAGAAGGACTGTCCTCTCCCCATGCACACAGCCCATCTAAACTATTTTCAGAGTTTCATAAAGCTTGAAGTAACAGAGCATTTACTAGAAAACAGACTTTTGGCACAAGCAGTTTGTAGATCCTGTGCACCTGAAGGTACAACAAAGCACCCAAACCCAACCAAACACTTCCATCAGACTTGATTTTCCTTTCACAGCAACTGGTTTCCACCGACAGTTTTCCTCAAAGCAAGTCAGCCTTGTAAATACTGCCTCCTTTTTTGCAGGGAAGTTGCAGTAGCAGTTTGTTGGCAATGTCCATGGTGCGCGCTCTGCAGTGTGCAATTTTTTGGCTTTTTACTGAGAGAAACTACCCTTGTGGCAAGAAAGACATTAACATAGTTATAGGTTAGTAAGAAGCCCTCATGGTATTCAGGCTATTTTAGCTATTGGGAATGAACAGTATTTAGCAAAATGCTGAGTACAGCAAGGAACAACTTCCCTCTTTAGTTTGTCCTGACAACTCTCCTAGAATTACACAGAAATATTCAGAAACGGGTATTGTCCTCCTAAAGGCCTTCAGTCCAAGCTCCCTCACATCTACAGTCATCCCTTCCTGAGATTAAAGTGGCTTGGAAGGCTACAAAATAAAACCTACATCTAATAATCATAGTCCTATTATGTATCAACATAGAACTAGAAAGAGCTTTACAGAGAAGCAATTATTATTTTTCCCCTTCTATACAGAGCGAAGGCAGACACCAGGGCGCAACATGTTCTAGCCACCAAGCAACACCCTCACCGTTGATTATAAAAGGCACAAAGACCTGGAGACTAAAGTGCAGCAACTGCATAAGAGAGACAGCCACACCAAGGTAACCTCTCACTGCCACATCCTTTAGCTGCTGGGGCAATGCTTTATGTGGCATCAGGGCATTTCAAACTGCTGATATCCTAAAAGATTCCCCACTCTCCTCACCTCGCTTAATGATCCTGCGCATCTTTTTTGGCAAGAAGCTTGTCGTAACTAAGTCAGAGAGATAGGTATTGCTCTTCCTTCCCTTCCAGCTGTCCTACCCCCTGGCCCTTTTTCTCCTCTTATCCTTGATTATCATCTCAAAAGCCAGTTATCAAAACCCTCTAGATCTCTAACAAGGGAGATACACCGTCTGTGTGAAACCCAGGTCTTTGACCGAGCAAACTCTTCAGAGCTGGAAGTCAATGGTCTCAATGAGGGGGGGGACCGAAGCAGGACGATGAGTCAATCCGACAACAATGTCATTTCATCCACTTGTAATTCATCACATCTGAGTAAACATTTTGAGGATTAATCTGAATCTTTAAAGAGAATAATCAAGCCTGGTGACAAATCCTTTTCCAACACACATAGATACAGGCATTTATAAAAACATTACAGTCATCAAGCTAGGAATTTTCTATCATTTGTTTTCTGTTAGCCATGAAAACCAACAAAGAAATCATTATAAAATCATTTCATGAAAAGACCTTTCCCTCCCAACAGACCATAATATGTCTGACTGTCTGGAGGAAAAGCAAGATCAGGCAATATAACTAGATCTCTCTCTCTCTCTCCCCTAAAGAAAGAATAACCCAAGCAAAAAGTTGGCAGCAATTCCTCCAAATTATGAATCTTCATAATAATCTTGGGCCAAACAAACAAAAAGCCTATGGTAACTGAGATTTAACAAAAGAACAGACCTTTTTAAATTCCTCTGATGCCTTCTCTGCAAGACTCAGAGCAACAGCCGCTAATGGAAGTGACGGGGCAGCAAAAACTAAAACTCGTTTCACTTCTTAGAGGAGAACTTGCACCAGCACTACACAACAACTTCACACCAGATTCACACCAAAAAGCCACAAGTCAAAAAGTAACTTCAAGCCAGGATCCTCAATTCATCCAAACAAGCATTTCCCAGACCTCCCAAAAAAAGAGCAACAGAGAACAAAGGGTTATCCAGATATAAGTGGCAAAATGCCACTTAAACTTTTTTTAGTTGTAAAAAAACCCAGCCCCTTCATGAAGAAAGATATCCACTTGCCCATTTTCCTCTCCTTTATATGCTTTGTGCAGTTGTGACATTGATGACCTAGGACCATAAAATACACAAACGGGATACTGCAACATGCAACAGAATTTTTTTTTAATGATTCCAGGTGTGGAAGAAGCATAATCTTAAGAAAAATGCCCCACTATACTAGGCCTACAGACTCATAATAAGTGGTTTCATCCTACCTCAGACACAAAGACTATGCGGAGAACCATCTAGATTCTCCTTCCAGCCCAGTAAATCCTTAAAGTATGTGACTGGCAAAACCCTTGAGTCAAGCTCAACTGACAAGATCTGAAGACACTCTTTCTGACAAAACACCCTCGTTTATTTGCTACAGAGTCATACCAAGAAGTGGAAAAGCAGCCCTCAACCTGTAACTTCAAGTCTTTTAGGTCATCGCAACTACACACACACATGCACAAACTTAAGTTTATATCCTAAGAAAACGCAGACAGCATTTGCCACTGTTAATTTTACAACACATTCAGTTCCTCTTCTAGCCCCCAATTGCTCAGTTTCTTAAAGACAAACCAGGCCGCCTTTTCAGACGGAGAGAAGACGATCAAATTGAGACTTATTCAATAACTAACAAAGGTCCTTTCTGGTTAACATTGATCAGAAGCTATGTCTTAGATGTATGTCAGAAGTTACTGAATGCAAGAGTGTCAAAAATTCTGCAGGCGCTCTGGGGTCCAATCTCAAGGCATGCTCCTTCCTATACCCTCATGCTTTCACTCCTTCACGCCCTTGGAACCTGACTCATGAAAATTTTAGTGCTTAATCCACAGCCCATCAAAACCAACAGGAATCTAAGTATTAGTCTTAATATGGTTTGAGTCAAGCCCTGAAACAGCAAGGAAAAGTGCAGATACTTTCTCTTGTGAGCAGCCCCTCACATAAGGAACAGTATATCCTCAGGTGTGCTCACACTCGCACCAGGAGCACAGCCCACGCTAAGAGACATTCCCAGTTCAGGAAGGTGAATGGAAGCGTGCAAGACCAGCCTGCAGGTCTGACAGTCTTGTCAGCGGGAATGGTTCAAGTTGCAGACTTTAAAAGACAGCTTCACCTACCCATGTATTCATGCCGCTTGTTCCTGAAATCCCACTGACAAAACCGGCTCAGAAACTTTGCAAGGGGAAGCTCTAGGGAATCTCAGCACAAGGGCAGGACCCAGGCAGGAAAAAGGACAGTGCTCCACCAGCACCTCATTCAGCTGCGCCCCAGATGCTGTCCCATGGCGGAACGCAAGGCGATTCCTCGAGCTCCCTGCGCAGGTTACGTGCCAACTGGCAAACGCAGGACTTCAGCCAGCCAAAGCGCGTTACCTGCAGCCCCACCACACGCCTCCTGCAACCCCTGCCTCGCTCCAGCGTGTGCAGTGCCAAGTGCTGACCGCTCCGCATCTCTGGCCTCACTGCCCCGCACCATGGGAAAGCCCCCCCAGGTATCCCAGGAGGGCTCAGCCCCAGGTGGATGGGCCACTCAGTCCTGCAGAACACTCATTTCATCAAGAGCTCTCGGAGGACTACTGATAAGAATAAAAATAATTGCCTCTATTTTCCAGCTGAGGAAATGAAGTTGCAAAGCCAGAGAAGCGACTTAGCCAGGTCTTCCACCTGCCAAGCCAGGATCTTGTTCACCAAACAAAAATACCCCTCTAAGGCCATTTAATGAAGCTTTTCCAAATTATTCTGCACAGCTGGAGAGAACAAGGATTCACCTGATCTACCTCTCCTTTCCAAAGCTGACTCAACACCAAAAGCTGTCCGTTTTTTTAATTACTATTCTTTTGCTGGGCTACCCCACCACAAAGGCAGCAACTTGGTGCCCCGTAAATAGTCTGGAGATGTTCTACTGGCCTCACCTAGCCTTAATTAAACTCGATACAATTTAACTATTGAGCTGAAGTATGTAGAAGAAGTGACATCAACAGAACATGGGAAAACAGCCCTCTCAAAATAAATTGTTGACACTCTGGTACGCACCCATATATCCAACAATTCTACTGCTGCCCTTTGACTACTCAAAAGATCTCACCTTCCCCAGCTTCCTAGTATGTACCCATCTCCGCAAATGAGACCTCAGAATCCCTGCCTTCCTCCCCCATCTCATGCATATTCCCTTTTCAAACTGGACCCACATCATGCCTTTATTCACAATACATCTCAAACAAATTCACAAACAGATCTTACTTGGCTTTGATAGCAGAGCCGTGTAACAGTTGAAAAGAAACTCAGTGGTTTCCACTTAGTTATGCTTTGAGTTCCTGAGGTTAAAGCAAACCTGAAACTCAAAGTGAAACTCTGTTTAGAGTGAGAGGAAATATATGAGAAGAGGTGGGGGAAAAAACCTTTGCTTATATCCTACCACGGCCTGAGAAGCGTCTCTGTAATTCAGAGAACACTGCAACCCCTTTGGAGCTGATGGCCGGCAAGACTGCTATTTCACATCTGTCTACATGATAGTACAATTTCTAATAAAAAAATATAAGAAGTCAGTAATGGCATAGAGTGAGCCAGTTCAATGTAAAAAGAGACCAGGAAGGTAGAGAAAAAAGAAACATTTTGAATACAGTAGTAGCATCTAAGACAACAAAGTTATTTTGCTCTCTACCACAGGTTTCTGTCTTATTTCAAAAAGATTCCTTAATTCTTTGGACTCACATCATACAAAAATGGAGAAGATTGTTATGGCTATTAAAAGGCGCCACATGTTTGCAAAACACTCTGAAATGCTTGGGTGGAGAATAGAGGAGAATACCTCATGAGAATCACTTAGCTGATCAGTATGAAGCTAGAGACAAATCTGAATTAGATGCACGAACAACTGATTTAATCTGGTTGAAACAAATTGTACTCCCTGTATAAGCTACTACGACACCAAAAACCTAGCTATGAAAGGCAAGAAGCAAGAACATAGTGGAGTTTCAGAAACATAAGACTGATGGACTGGAACTGAAAAAATAGACTGACCTCTTTGGTTAAATAAAGAACCCTACCCAACAGAGAGGAGGAAGGGATAAGAGAAGAGGAAAGCAGAGATATATCGCCATTTTCCGATTAACTGAAAGCATTAGGGTTTTTCAGGCATTCCATAAAGTTGTATCCATGACAGCTACAGTAACCATCCTTTCAAAACGAACTCAGTGCAGTGCTTTTCCAATCCAGAGCAGCTAGCACCCATTTTTTTAAGCAGCAAGCTCATCTGCATCCCTCTCAAACTTCACCCACCAAGACGTAGCTCACCTCAGACAGCAGAGTTAAAATCACCGTTGCTTTGTCTCCAATTCTCAAGCTGTTACACTCTAAAAACCGCAACTGATTTAATAGGAAAGTAGCACTCCGAGGAGCTCAGGCACCCCGTTCGGCAGCCTGTGTTATTCCCATGCCTACCAGTCTTTAACTCTGTTGATTACCAGAATGACTTTTAATCAGTACAGCTACATGGGAACAAGCCATAGCATGAAAACAAGAAAAAAAAAAAAAAAGACACATACATAAATAGTTATTTCCTTCCACTGTCGGGAATAGCATTTAATAAATGCACTAGTAAATGCATGCCTCCTGGAGCAAAACAGGCCAGGAATGTATCACTTGGATGACACAAACATGAGTAAGCTACCAAACTTTTTGCTGTAGGAAAGACCTTTGGATTGAATTGACAAATGTGTTTTCAAACCCAGAAACTAACTTAGCAGCTTCAACCTGTTTCAAGTAACTCCCAAGCAGCATCTGCTACAAAATTCAGGAAATATGTGTATAAACTCACTAAAAACAAAGTACCTTGAACAGCCTGTAGAGATCACAGCAGTTTTGCTTAGCATATGGAAAAGCTGTTGGCTTGTATTTAAAAAGGAATAAAAGCCATAGCCGCTCAACAAGTAAACTGTTCATATTTGGTAGTTAACATGAACAGCAGAACTAAACCAGCCCTCCTCTCCTGCATTACGCTCCCTTCTGAATTTCACACGCACAGGAGGGGATAACTCCCAACAAGAGCCCTTCCTTCAGCATGGGCTCTAAAAACATTTTCACGAAGCTCAGAGAAACTTTGTCCTTTTAGACCTTTCCTTCCTTGGTCAAACATGGTGAAATTCATAAACTAATTCATAAAGTTACAAGAGGGGAACAGAGAAGGGAGAGCCGCAGGGATGCTTTCCTAAAGATGCCAGGCAGAAGTGGGGGAGGGGGGTGAGAACACAGTTTCAGAAGCAAAAAAGTCGTATCAGTCTAAATGTTCAGTTTTCCAGGAATGTTAATCGGAAAGCATGCAGGATACACTTCATCAAAATCAAACAAAATGTCAGCAACTGCAATTACTTTAGGAACTCTCTCTGCTGCAACTAGAATGGTTATCGTCTTTGTGCTTTCTTGCACTTCATACTTACTCCTTTTTGTTTGTTTTTTTTGTTTTCACATTCCTGTTGTTGTTTAAAGCATAAGTTTACCCCACATGTTTAACCCTGGGGCCACAAAACATGGGAGTTAAGTAGCCTGCTTATATATCACAGCCCACCTTCAGCCAGCTCTAGCATAACCAGGATTTTGCTCGGCACAATCTTCCGCCCTCTGAGTTGCACTTAGCCCCATCTCGTGTAGTAAGAACGAGTTGTTATGCCCTACTGAATAAGCCCCGGAACCAAGTACATACTTAGTCAGTATATATTTATGCTTGAATTCACATCAGCAGAAACAATGAGTACAAAAGGACATACATTACGGGGAAAAAAAACCCACAAATACTACGGGCATCTAAAAAAAGTCACATATGAAAACCAACTCATTGAAAATGAGTTACAAAAAGGATACAATTCTAGTACTTATTTGCCTGCTACTTCTAAGCCCTTGATGATGCCTTCAGGTCCCATTCCTCCATTCTTTCCCTAAGAATGAAAGCTACATCTACTTATTTCTCAAATAAAAGGTTAAATATCTCACCTATTCTGTTGTGTCTTTGGTTGCTAGAAATTTAAGGAATTGAAATTCTTCCAAAAGGGATTCAAGAGTCAGTAAACACTACCTGTGTTCAGCTGAACTTTGAAAGTGAATGTTGGAAGTCTTATCAGAGCTTCAACTGACATCAGACAGCCCATAAACACACAGCATTAAAATAATTACAAGGAATTTTGTCTTGAAGACAAACGTGAAACTGTCACCTTAATTCTGCTGTAAAACTGCCAAAGGAAATACTGCTATTAAATTGACATAGCAAAAAAGAGTCCCGTGTGGGCCTGAGCGTGCTTGCGCTTCCCTGCCCACCCTTGGCACTGCAGGTACCATCCATGTAGAACCCAGTGCAATGCACCAGACCTGACCTGACAGCTATTTCAATGAGAGATTCAGGACACCCCTGTCATGGACAACCACAGAATAATCCACCTCTGGAAAACCTTCTTCCTAGCTTCACCAAGAAGCAGCTCTTTTTCAATCCAAGTCCAAGGATTTTCCTCCCTCCAATAGGTTATAGAAGTCCATGGCACTAAAATCTTAGCAAGAATGCCATATGCTGTCTATGAACTGCGTATCAAGAGCATACATTGTCTTAGATTACTGTGAAATTTTCATTTACTTGGGAAGGAAGGTCTGCTTTTTCTTTTGTTTTGGAACACAAGAGAATCATATTTTCTTTTTTTAGTTCAGTACTTTGGCAGCACTTTTAAGTTCATGAATCTCTTGCGTGTTACAGCCAAAAGAAAAGTCGCAAACCTTCTGCGGGAATCTCTCAGCACTCTGCACCCTATGTGACAGGTCAATCAGTCACAATGTTCTCTCTTGGCTGTAAAAAATATAAATAGGTTTAATAGGAGAAACTGAATCTAAACAGAAAAAAAAAAAAAAAAAAAGAACGCAAGTGCTCTTACACCACGATTCTCCACTTACCTACACAGAAAGACCGTTAGATTTGGGTTACTACCACAGATTGTGTTCCCCAACCTAACATCCTTCACAAGGCTGTAAAATAGATGGCATAACTTACTGCACGTATTTTCAGCTATAGGTTGTTTTTTGTCGCCAAAACGGTAACAAAGTTCTTCACAGAGGTCAGAGGACAGGATTTTACCCCTAGCTAACTGACTTTCCTAGTTTTGGGAAAATCAGTTTATCAGGAGAGCTCAAGGTCTTGTCTCTGCTGATCTAGCCATACCACTAGGGACTACTGCACAGCTGGGCTGTGGCATCTGTTTTAGAAAAAAACCTACGTAGCCTACACATCAGCTTCTGTGCCCAGCGCACGCTGCCTCACCGTGAAATAAGATCTACAGGTATATATGTTAAATACGCACGCACATACAGCACTATATGCAAGATGTGAATGGCTCTTGCACACTGATCCAGGCACCCACGAGGTCTGTGTAACTGAAACCTTCCGTACCACAAAACTGCAGCGTTGCCTATAAATACGCTCAGCACTTGTTGCTGACAAACAAAAAAATCCCTCTGGTTGAGACAGCCCAC
The DNA here is from genome assembly GCA_026212715.1 of Elanus axillaris. Classification (NCBI taxonomy): domain Eukaryota; kingdom Metazoa; phylum Chordata; class Aves; order Accipitriformes; family Accipitridae; genus Elanus; species Elanus axillaris. The sequence continues at coordinate 25,729,401 of JANZLQ010000032.1, forward strand.
TTACATGAACAAATCACCATATGACTGGAAAAGGCAGGAAAAAAAAAAAAAAAAAAATAGCTGTGCTTTGGGCTATTCTTTCCAGCCCGGAGAGCCAGGGGCTGCGCTGGCTGGGGTCACGGCTGGCAGGACGGTGGCTGATGTCCCACCGCGAAGGCGGCCGGGCCGGGTTCGGCGGCCGAAGGAACCGAAAAGTGGGTTATGCCCACGAAAAGGGAAAGCCCTGCAAATACTCCTGGGGCAGAGAGGCTCCGAGCGCTCGCCGGGGGAACGGGGGGGTGGCATCCCCACGGGGAGAGGTGGGAGGGAAGGGAGAGAGGGACGGAGCTACACTCTGGTTTTAAGCGGGCAGCCTGCTACTCACGGCTTTTGTCTCCTCTTGCAGCGGCTACGTGCTAATCCGGTTTACTTCCAGAAAGAGGGGAGGAAAACCTCTCTCCCTTCATCCACGGCTTCGGAACTCTTGCGTCTCCCGGGGGGGGGTTGGCGGGATGGCTCAGGCCGAGACATCTGGTTTGGAAATGACTCACTCGGCAGCGCTGTGGAGCCGGAGGGTCTATTCTTAATATTTTTAAGCGGAGAACTCACCCAGGTCCTACTCCCGCGCTCGGCTTCAGAGGCACCGCCGGGCGAGGCGGGGGGGGTGGGTGCCTGTCCGGCTCAGCCCGCTCCCTCCCGCGAGCCGCCCCCCGGGAAGCATCCCCCC
>JANZLQ010000032.1:25730348-25750038 GCA_026212715.1 Elanus axillaris
AACGTGCCAGCGGGCGGGCGGGATCCCGCCGCTCCGGGCTGCCGGCCAGCCCTCGCCCCGTTCTTCTTCAACCAGCTGCCGCGGCTGGCTCCGCCCAGCAGGGACAGCGGGCGGCCGGGCCGGGCCGGTTTGAGTTCTGCCCTCCGGCGAAGGGGGAAGGATGGCGGAGGTCCGGAGGCCCTTCCCGAGGCCGGCCCGGGGCGGGAGATGCGGGATCTGCCCCTTCGCGCCGAGTAAGGGAACAGCCGGGTCGCTGCGGCGAGGAGACGTGCAGCGCGGGGGGAAGGGCGGAGGTGCCGTTTAACGATGGGGCTTACTTTGGTTTCATCTCGGGGTTCAGGGCTCCTCCGGCAGCCGCAGCCCCGTGCAGTTTGCTCTCTCCAGCTGTCACGGTCTGCAGCAGGTATCGGGCAGGAAACTGCTGAAAATAAAATAAATCAAAAAAAAAAATAAAAATCACCCTAATGCGGGGTCCTCGAGGAAGCCGCAGTTAGGTGCAATCAGCCAGCAATCGCATCGAACCTGTAACTCGGACTTTGGGAGAGCTACTCATTAATGTAAAGCTTTTTACGCTTCTTAAGTGTTTAAAGGAGAGGGACCAAAGAGAATCGTTTTCTCTTAACTGCTTAAGAGGCTCTTGTGAATTACTTTATGCGTGGCACCGTTGACGCTTGGTGACCCAATGCACTGCTTATTAAGAGAACTCCAGTTGTAGCTTTGCAACCGAGGTGCACCTGGCCTTAAATGAGAAAAGCTGGTGCTACTCGGGAACCAGGATGTTAATCCATCAGCCCGTGCTGGGATCCTTTAACGCTTTTCAGTTGTTCTGTAGATTTCTCCAGCAAGCTGACGTGAGAACACTTGCTCTGCGTGTTTGTAGGAGAGATATTCTCGTGTCTCTCTTCCTCCTTTTCTGTCTCTACATGTGCAAAACAAAGACTCGCTGAGGTCCTGTGAACAGTCCCTGCTGCCCGTTGCTACTACCAGTTATACAAATAAATAGGATTTACTCTTATGAACACAAAATCAGTACCTGGGGCCTGCAGACAGGGCTTCGCTGCGAGCTATATGAACAAAAACACATTTCCTGTCCCAGACTGATGTGGCATATGATGGGAGTTGACACCTATTCAGCACACAGAATTTTAGCGCTTCTCTTAACCTACTGACAATTCAAAGTGCATATTCTCATTCATTCTGCAGCTGCTTTTCAAGCCAGCAGTTACTAATGTTTTAGAGACAGCACTGCTGGAGTGGAGTTTGAGTGGTGGTCTCAGTCTGTGGCTTATGATACAGCCTGGAAGTGACCGCCGCTATGGGTAGTTTGACTGCAGAAGCAAGGGTGCGATTTATCGTAGTTGAACTGTTTGTTCTCCGTGAGCCAGCAAACATCCTAAGGAATTTGCAGGTGAAGAGAATGGTGACCTGACATACCTGGTGAGGTGGCATGCTCCATCGGAGAGAAATTCTCAGGTTTTCTAAAAAAAAAACAAGAAACAAAACAACCAACCCAGCACACAAGCTGGCATCTTTCCCCAAATTTTAACTCACATGTTCATGAATCAAAACCTGACAATGCGTTTCAGGTGTGGGACAAATCCTTGCACACGCAGAGTTGTGGAACTCCAGTTTTACGCGGGGGAAGCTGTTCGCCATGCCCATGTGGTTCTAGCTTCAGAACTACCGCCCAGGCTACAACAGAGGCTTACTGTAATCATCCTGATGTATGGCTGGACTCCAGCTTGTGGGAGAAAAGGGAGGAAAGAGCTGAAAAGATCCCTGCCATGGCACTGGGAAGAAGGGGAGGTCCTCTTTGATCTCCTCATTAGGAAGAAGTGAGGCTTCTGTGGGAAGGCAAGAGTCCTTGTCACTGGCAGGGAGGGCCCCCGGTTATCTTACACAGGAGCACAGGTACTAGGAAGACTTCAGTATGTGGCAAGGGCAGGCAAGAAAGACAATTAGAAACACTAGCCCAGCAGAGAGAGATAAAAGACTTAGGTGGGATTCATTTTACCTAACTTTAGCTATATTAGCTTATGCAAAACACACCTACCTTTCGAAGTTAGGTAAGGTAAATCCTGCCTTCAAGCTTGCCTGAGTGGAATAGGGTTGCAGCGAAAAGGCTCTGAAGAGAAAAGAGTTATGTTTAGATTGATAGATGAGTAAAATGACCTTTAATACCTCCCTTTTCCCTTTTAGCTTTGGTTAGAGCAAAAAGAGCAGAATATGATTTCCAAAGAAAGCTCCTTGCCTTACACAGACAAGTGATAATTTACAGGCATCTGCTCTCGGCACCGAAGCCAATACATGGTGCAAATGCTTTGTGTGAGAGGCACTGACTCCTCTGTGGCCTTGTTCAAGTCTACAGCATCATCCTGGAGAATCAAAAAGCAGGCGAACTGACACCACCAATGATATCACTACGGACGTTTGTATAATAAAAGGATATGTGAAAAAGAGCTACAGCCTTAATTCTGTTTTTGACACTCTGCCTCAACACCACACATCCTCTCTGCAGCACACTCCATAGCAAGACAGCCCTGCGCACACACACGTCCTGCTCTCACACAGCCTGGTGTTCAATAAGAGCCAAACCACAAGAATTGTGACTAACAGATGTGTGACCTTTCATTGGTTTGCTTTATAATGCACTTGATGACGGGATGCATCCACAACATATCGCCTTTGCTTTGGCTGTGTGATCCAACAGGTCTTCAGCATCATGTGCTTCCCAGAAATGAGTTCTGGGAAAAGACCCACAGTGTGGTCTCTGAGGAGGCCCATGAGAAGAGTCACCATTTCTGAAGAGCATTCCTAATTCTGGCACTAATTTTCAAAGACCTGAGGGTTGCAGCTGAACTAGGTGAAGAGGTCACTGTCCTTCAGTTTATTCTTATGCTATCCACCAAAGATTTCTTTCCCCTTCCCTCTGCTGGGATAGCACGTATTTGCTCCAGCTGTCCAATGAAAAAGAGAGAGAGAGGGCACACAAGCAAGCGAGAAAAAATTGACTTCAACTAAAGTGGATGATTTTGACAGCAGAGGATTTGGCAGTAGCTACAGCTGAAGTTACCTTGCAGGTTCTAGCAAGGAGCACGGGGCAGAGAGCGGGAGCTAAGCTGGGAGCTGCAACTTCCTCTCCCAGCTCAGACAGTGAGGAGGACGAGTCTGGTAGTCCTCAGTGGCACTGTGCAAATTATTTAACAGTGCGGTTCACCTTTCTTTTGGGGCTGTAGTGAGAAAATTCCATTCACTGGTGATGCTACGAAGCTTAAACGACTCCTGCAAAGAGGACAAAAAAGTTTAATTTTTTTCTTTAGTTGTCTTTCAGTGTTCATGTTTATGGTTTCAAGCTTGGGGAGGGGAGCGGAAGGGAGGTAACACCTCCAAACTGTGGGACTGAGGGTACATTATTCTATTAATTTTACAAGTCAAACTCTGTCACAAATGATATTCCGGAAACAAAATGTAAGTCCACAGGGAAAAATGCAGCTATACTACATCTGGCGGAAAATAATTCAGATCACAGCTATTCATTGGGAAGAAGGATTCTCAGAAGCTGTAACACTGAGGGAGACCTAAAATAGCAGGAGAGCAGACAGTAAATTAGACATGCCTGTAATCTGAGATGACAGGAGGGGGGGGGGGGGAACAGAAACGAGAAAACAATGGGATAGTAGAGTTCATAAACAGAAACTGTAATGAAGGCCTCTGTTAGTGGTATTGTAGTGTAAACCACTGGAATACTGCATTCAGTCCTGAACGTCGTCTCATCAAAAAAGACATCAGCAAACATAAAGGAATTAATTTTTTTTTAAAAGTAAAAGTGATGAGGATTGATTTAGAGATGCTGTCATGGGAGTTGAAAGAGCTAAATACAGCTGTGCATGGCACGCAGGACACAAAGCTACAAGAAGTGGGCAACATAGGAGAACAACTCTTTAGGTTTGCAGAAATGAGAGGATTATTATTGTGAGGAAGGAGAAAGTAGGATGAAACAAGGCAAAAAGATTAGGATGAGTGCTGTTACAATGGCTTGCTGCAAGATGCACTGCCTGGTGGAGCAGTTGCTCCAGGAGACTTCTTCTTGCAGTATTTAAGTAAGCACAATGCTAGTATTTATCCTTAGCCTACCAAGCACAGTGGCCTAACTCATCTTTTACAGAGGAATTTTCCATCTCTAATTTCTGTGTTTCTAAAGCTTCCTCTTCTGTAGAGCACTGTTTGTCACGTCAGTGGCAAACCTCTGAGAAGACAAACAAATAGCCCACAGGGAGAGAAAATCTCAGTGAAGAAAAGAACTAAAGCATGTTTGTGCGTGATAGTTTACAGCCACACCCCAAATCATAGCCATGCAAAAGCAGTCGCAACCAGTCTTCCTTATATCGGCCTCTGCTAGAAACCATAAATCAAATTTCCAAAGGACACAAGCAAGCAGAACAGACCCTTCTTTCCAGCCTCCTGCTTTAATTTTTCCCATCCCACTCCTGTCTCCATTTGTCTCTCCAGCATCTCCATCCGCTCCATCTCCCTCTTGCCTTTCATCCCCAAGGTCAGTGAAGCGAATGTTTAAATTCATTACTTGGAATGCTATACATCCATCCTAAACCCTCTCCAATCTAGTTTCTATACCTTAGGCATCAGAGTGGTATGTCACATTTTCTAAATACAACGTTTCTGTCAATTCTCAAGAGCAGTTCCCACCTCCTCTGGCCCATCAGCCATTTCTGAAGCACATGGATATCCTTCTGCCTTCTGTTTTCCCTGATGGTCTTCTTGTGCTTTCTTCTACTTCCTTAGTTGCTTTATCACTGTATCCTCCTTCAGCTTCCCAAGGGAAGGCTTTTTCTTTTGGTCACTTTTCTTCTCCTTCATCTTGTCTCCAGGTAATTTCACATATACAAAAATAGTTTAACTACCAGTGCATGGCTGTACGCTCTACTCCAGTCCAATCTCTTCCTTCTCCAGTTCACTATTCTATACTATAAATGACACACACACACATGCCTATACACATTTATTTGGGCATTGTTTTTAACTGAGACCTTGCTTTCTCTAGGTCCTCATATTCAGGCAATGTCTAAATTTTGCAGTTACTTTCTGTGTGTCTTCTTTCAAATAATGTCCTTCCCTACCTGTAGAGCAATATATCTCAGCCTGACTTTAGTAACTTCTTATTAAAATTACTGTGATATCTTTTCCTCCAGCTTCCAAAAATATAATTTTCACTCATCAATATGCAGAACAGTGCTACAAATGTCATTGCCTTGCCTCTCACATTGAAAGCAATACCTTTTACTTTCCATCCCTCTCTTGGCCCACCCTTCTCTACTTAACCATCACAGCTCTCAGCCTGTCTTTGTGTTACTGCAGTTTCTCGCATCATAGTTTTGCCAAAATTAGGTGCGATTGCCACTGAAAAAGGCCACCTCACACACACTCACACTGGCTTTGGCAATTAGCTCTGCCCAGCACTGTCCCTCCATTATGCCACCAAATATCTATGTGACTGCACAGCAAACTGGATCGGGAAGATGAACAGGGTTACAAAAACGACACCACCCTCGCTCCCCATGGAGTCCCCAACCCGACTCTGTTCTGTCAAAGGCATTGGAAAAAGGCAATTGGACCCATCGTTGTGTGAATCACACAGTGATACCCGCCTAAAACCCAGGAGAACCTCAGTGTGTGCCCTTAGTGTGAGGAAAGCCCTGAAAGCAGAACTGCAAGGTTCTTTGCCTTGTGTGCTGCCTTGTTGTGCGCCTGCTCCATGGGGCTGACTTTCAAATTACTTAGGATCTGTAGGCTGTGCCAGTGAAGATGTCACTGCAGTAGGTAATTTTGGCAAGGTGACCAACAGCTCAGTTACCAGCTGGGGAGAGGTCTGATATTTCATGTATCAGCTGTCTGCTGGCAACAACTTTGGGTTATATTGTCTTTCAAAGCTGCACACCCAAAAAAGTATGCATGGGCTATAAGACATCTTTCTTCTGGCAAAGCAAGTGAATCACTAGGTGGTGGATGACTCTTACTGGTGAATGGATGCCAAATCACACTGTTCTAATTACAGGAGGTTTCTAAGGTGCTTTCCTTTATTCATCCCTGACTTGCTGTGGTTCTTCTGTTGGTTTTCACTTTGTCTTTTTTTCACTTGCTGCACCTCACCTGCTGGCCATTCTATGCTCTGTGGGACAGAAGCACTCTGACACAGTGAAAGCCACAACCAGGGGTAGAGCTCTCTTAGTGAGAAAAAAAAACAGGCCTTCCTCCTTAAAATACCTAAATGCATTCAGCACCATCACTTTGATGCAGCTCTCGGAGCCAGCTGAAATCAACAGATCTGTGTGGACGCAGCAGAAGGACGTGTTCACCTCCTGAGCCAACTAACACAAGAAACAGTTTAGTCAGGGGCCAAGCAGAAATCATGTGTCGCACCAGAAATCATCACAGTGGCTCTGCCTATATTTATATTCTGAAAGAATGCAGGGGGGACTTGAACCCTCCCAGCTGTCCCACAGTTGGTGGGGTGAGGAGCAGACATGCCTTTTCTCCTCGGGGCAGGTTTCCCATTTGTTGTCGTGTGGCATATGCTGCTGATTTGGCGCAGTCACTGACAACTTAGCCTCACCTGCCGAGGGTGACCCTGCCCTCCTTGATAAAGGGAGGAACAACAGAATGCAGCCAGGTACCATAGTCTGAATTTACGGGTTTACAGCTCGGTGCTTATTTACTCATCCACTCTTGACTCCCACAGTAAATGCCAGGTCATTTCTTCCAGATGTAGCTGTGCTGAGATTGAGCCAAACTGGAAGATGCCTTTAGTGGCTAAAGGGTCTTATTTAATCTGTCCAGGAATGGGGTCATGCTGTGGGGGAGAAGGCTGGGCGGTGTCAGGGTGGACAAGAAAACCCTCGACCATTCAGAGTTTATCTGCACAGAGAAAAGAACTGGCAGAATTAGCGAGTTATAACTCTGTAACTATATCCCTCTTTCTTGACCAGTTAAACTCCTTGAACAGATGCTGTCATCTGGCATAGGAGTGTCAGTGACTTCTGGCACAGAAGTGATGTACACAGTGAGGCTATACTGTAGGATTACACTACAGAAGCTCGGTGGACCAATGGGGGCATTTGAAAGGTGGACTGCATTTGAACATACAGAGTAAGAGTGAGATGCAAAGACCCAGAATATGCAAGACTTGTGATAGTTATGTGGATGGTAAAGTGAAGAACAGCTTTACGGAGTGTTCTTCCATGTTATCAGATGCCTCTGATCCCAAATTATCTATTGTTATCAGGTAGACCCTTTGTACCACAAAGGCACCATAAAGTAGGAAGAAGGATATAAGATGCTAAAAGTGCTGCTTAAATGAAGGTGCAGACTGTGTATCAATCTTCTGCATAGGATGAGTCTTTGCAAGCCAGTAGGGCCTGTGCACTTGTGGAATTCAGCTTGGGACTGCCAGAATTAAATGTATTTAACTAGAGAATCCCCTATGTAGGTGTTCACATTGCTTACAAGCAATACTGTACGGTGGCCAAATGGCTGTGTGTACAGACATGCTCTCCTCCACTGAGCTAACATGGGTGCTTGAACACCAGCTGTGGAATCTGTGTCTAGGGCTCTGCATTTGTCTGGAAGAGATTCGTATCCTAACTGTGCCAATATGAAACCGGGCAAATTGGTTTGACATATCTCCATTTCTCAGAATTCTTCTCAGTCCCTCAGGTTTTTGATTTATTTTCAGAAACTCTCCACAGAGACTGTTCTTTATATGGAACTTTCCAGTCTTGCCTGGCAGAAAGGTATTTCAGCCATTCATAAAGGAAATCCGAGATTTTGTGTGTGTATACATGTGGTGCCAACTCACTGGAACAGACATAGGGCCAACACGTGGGCTTTGCAACCAAAAAAATTCAACAAATAAAATAGTCTGCCTCTTCTTCCCTCCCTCTCACCCTCCCTTCCTTACCCACTGTTTTCACACCTTGCTGAAACATGTGAAATCAAAACGGCAAAAACATTCCAAGTAAACAGTAATTTACTCTGGGTTATTACTCACCAGATCCATGCGCACCATGCCCTGGGCAGGCGTCCTCGCTCACATCCTCCCTCTGCAGCAGAAAGTCCATCTGCCAGGTCATGGCTAAGGAAAGGCACAGTTGTGAACTGTGGAAAAAAATAGCTTTAATGAGACCACAGTAAAGAAATACCTGGGTTAGCACTGCATTACATCACGGGCCAGGCCTACCAAATGAGGCACACATGCAAAGAGCAACAGATTGTGCTGTTCACCTGCAGCTAGGGAGGTCTGTATCAGGCTGCAGCTAGCACAGAGGGGTTGCTCAGGGAGGGAGAGGTGATGTTTAGGCCCAGGAAGGGGATTTTGGAAGTGTGAGACAAAAGAAAGTGCAGCTACGTGTTGTCTGACAGATCCATTTTCACCATGAATGATCAACCTGTTTAAAAATAAGTAGTTCCACCCCTGAGAGATGCTTACTTAGTCTAATTATACAATTGTTATAAGCAACTGGAAATAGGAAACCTGTCTGCATAAATCTCAGCTCAGGCAGGCCAGCAGGGACCCCAGCCAGCTTGCATTTGGTTACTAGGCAATATAACATATTAATGGCCAGAATGGGTCCCTTCAGCTCAGTTTTCCATCTCAAACAGTAGCTGGAAGTAGATGCTTTGGATGGACCACAGGAACAGGAAAAGCATACGAAAAGGTGGTCATCTCCAATGCTATTCTTACCTGTATTAGCTAAGTTAAAAGCTAGCCAGAGGCGCTCCCTGCACTTCAATCACCCTTTCTCTACAGTTGCAGATGTGTTTGAATTTATTTTCACATCTGTATTTTCCAAAGTCTGTAAAGGGCAGATGTCTTGCTGGGGACAACTCCACGGTGCAAGGATAGCACACGTTCCTGGGAGGAGGCAAAGAAAAATAACTGGGTTAACACAAGTTAAGCTATGTTGCTGCCAAATATGTAGCCTCAGCCTGAACAGCAAAGTCAATGAAGTCAATTCTAACTAGCCACAATCTGATTCCGTATTGTCCCCTTCTCTACACACAGTGGTCATAAAATCAACCAAAAAAGTCTATGTAAGTTTAAGCAATGAAATCTCCTGTCACCTCCATTACCCTTGAAAAAGACATTTTGCTGACACAAAGGTATTTTTTTTCATCTAATGAAAGTTGCGTTGTGCAGCAGTACTCAGGGGAATGACAGTCTGCATGCACAGGATGCAGACTGCCTGCACCTACCTTTTGGCATGAGCCTGGCAGCAGGGAAAAGAGGGCAGAAAGAGCCAAGATTAGCAGCTCACCCAGGAAGATGTGGATTCTTGTAGCTGCAATGCATTATTACCACTACAATGAGCTTCTAGTGTTTACTGAACACATACAGATTGTAATGCAAGGAGATGGGCTGTCTGAATAAATAAACAGAAAAGGCCAGGGTCCATGTCTGACTGAACAATAGACTGGGGAGAATGCAAGCCTCCTCTCCAGCAGGACTTCCCTCCAGGAAACCCAACTCGTAATAAAATCCTCCTGTATCCTGTGCCCTAGTCTGGGGGGTGTTGACTCAGTTCCAGCTAATCATGTAGACAGTATTTGCAGAAGGAGGTGAGTGCAGGCTGCTGGATGCGGCCAAGAAAGCACTCTGGAAGAAACCTGCCTGCTCTAGATGGGAGGACAGCTGGCTTCATTGTTTTGAGAGAGTTTCATCTGTTCCAGTCCCCCCAAAGGTGAATGCTTCTTTAGTCAAGTCACTGCCCACGTGTCAGACCTAAAAAATTCAAAACTCCTCTCCTGCCTCCTTCTCTTGAGAAATGGGAATGGTTGTCTAAACAGCCACTCTCATGACTCCAGCAGAAGGAGATTTTTAGACTCCGAGGCTCCCACTTCAAGATGTCTGGGGTTTTGCGCAGTACTGGAGGCTTACCTGTTTGGATTAGTGAGTCTTCTGAACATGAAGCTTCTCTTCAACGTATGAGACACTAAGCCATCCATTTTTCAAACTGTGGCTTTAAGCTGGCCAAGAGAAAGAGAGAGTTGGGACAGGAAGTTTCTAACTGAGAATCGGTATCCAAGCCCAAACCTGGGCCATAAGAAAAGTGGTTCTCAGCCTTTTGTAATTAACAAGCCAAATAGGTTTTTTTTTGGGGGGGGGGAAGCGAGGAGTCTCTGGAACATGTTATATACTACTAGTGTTTGTCAATTAGGAGCTCAAGGAATAAAGCACCTGACATCTAGTTAAAAAAATGCTGTGATTTTAGGAAAATTAAATTACATTTCATAATCACAGCCATTTTAACTGGACTACTGATCCTGCTCGCTGGCTTCCAACAGTCAGAAGTCAGCAAGTTTTCCATTGCCTGTACTCTTAACATTTTATGAATCAGTAGTGGTTCATAGTTCACAGATTGATTAAATTGATCGACACTGTTTCAGAGCTTGTGATAGCAGCCTTGAAAATCAAGGTAGGCAGGATCTCTGTGTGCTTTAGTGTTTTTTAATATGCTGCGTATTCATATCTGAAACTGGTGAGGTCATTGTACTTGCCTTTACAAAACCAAGGTAAAGCCCTTTTTTGGCAAAGAAATAAGACATTTTCACCTCTTTTAGCAGGATTTGGAAGCAGACTACTCCTATTTTTACATTTCCTGTTCCAGGAAGGAAAAAGGGGGTTTAAAATTTTTATTTTTTTTTTTTACTACAGACATTTCTTTCTTAGTTGACTCAAATCCAAATCAGTGGTGATACTGAAAGAGTTATGCTTCCTGTTTGCCTCTGCTTAAGAAAAAAAGTTCTAGTGTGAAGTGTTGAAAATGCAGCACATTTTTCTGTAATCAATTAACATCCCAATCCCATCTCCAAACACTGTTTAATATTTACTTACCAATAAAAGTCCTTACATTAACCAGAATCTCAAATGCCTTTCCTTTTAGAAATCCAGACAAGAAAAATATCAAGGACACTATTAGTATGCTTTTTGCTCTACTGTAGAAATCATTTTTCTCTAGGATTTCTGCTGCTGCCTCAGTTTACTGAGGTAGAGCATTTCCAGGCTATATTTCCCAATGAAATGTAGCTGGGAGGATCCTGAGTACATAAAAAATCACATTGAATCTTATCGTAAAAGCAGAGGCAAATGCTAGTCCAAATCCAACTTGGGTTGTGATATGCTGATTTTTACCTAGGACATGGGATTCTTTATGCAATCCCCCCCTTTTTCCCCCCTCTTCCTGTAGTTATATTGTAATTTTGTGTGCTGACTCAGCTGACACATTCCACTCTAGAAGTGGCTGCGTTTTCAGCAACAATTGAAGTGTTTACCAGTTACCTAAGTTGTGAAATATTTTAGAAGCTATAGAATAAAATAGCATCTTTTCCTCACCATTATCAGTACATTTACAGCAGGTAATGGCTCTTCTGCTGATACAGTCTGTCACAGTGAGGATGCACGGCCACAGCCTGGGTAAAAGCAACCAAGTACCCCACTGACAGGGCAACCTCAGTAGCTCTAAGCCAAGGAATGACTTCCTAGGGTTGATGTTAGACTCACGGTCATTGGGATTACCCTTCAACTAAGGTAATTTTATAACTATGTCAGAAGAAGGTGGTTTTAACAGAGAAATACTGGGGAGCCTGGTTTAAACAACAGCTATCAAAACAAAACAGATTCTAGATTCAGCCACATCATTTTTTAAGGCTGTGACACTCCTCAGTAGCCCTTCAGTTCAGTCTCTGGTACCATGAAGCACCATGCATCAGCTGATGCTGATCTGTGGCACTGTACAATGCTGTCATTGTGGGGACAAGGAATGAAGTCGGATTGTTTGCCGGATGTACCAGTCAGTAGGAAACAAAACAACAAGCACACCAATGCTTGAGTGCTCTTCCTGGCATGGAAAAACATGCAGATAACACATCAAACTACATATCTCGGCTGCCAGGATTAAATACAGCATGCCCTAAGAGGCTGGATTTTTTGCAAGATCCATTCTGCAGTTTACTGAGAGGAAAAGACCATAAATCACCATAGCCATAAAATGTTCTGAATTTTTAAAAAAATCATTTAAATTAATAAGAATCAATGGGGTACTTAGTCATACAAGCACAAGAACTTTATGCTTTCACAGGGTCGCAGCCACTGCTCTGCATCCCTTGCAGAAGCAGAGCTGCTGGCACAGCACGGCACAGCTGTGTGACCCAGGACAGTGCTGCCTGCAGCACCGCAGAAGGACATATGGAAAATGTTTGCATTTGTTTTCAACTCCAGACAGCACCTCTCTCATGCTTACTGCTACATGCCTGTCACCATTACAAAGTTAGGGTCCCCACAGCTCTCAAAATACACTTAACACTTTTATCTTGGTGTACCTCGTTGTTTCCAGTCTGTTCCATTTCTTAATCAGGAGGGAACTTGTGCTGACTCCTTTAGGAGAATAGCAACATGGACATCAAAGGCTGTCAGAAACTGAAGTGAAATGAAATATTTAAGTTTGGGCCAAATCTGGCTTTGGGCTTTCTTACTGAAAGTATAGTTCTCCCGAGCCTTGTGGGATAAGGGAAGAGCAACTGATGTCATCTACATGGACTTGTGCAAAGCATTTGATACCATCCGGCACAACATCCTTGTCTCTCAAATGGAAAGACGTGGATTTGATGGGTGGACCACTTAGTGGGTAAGGAATTGGTTGGACGGTCACACTCAAGGAGTTGTGGTCAGCAGCTCGATGTCTGGGTAGAGACCAGTGATGAGTGGTGTCTCATGAGTGGAGTTGTATTGGCACCAGTATTATTTAACATCTTTGTCAGGGATATGGACACCACCAGGCTGAGTGGTGTGGTTGATGCTTTAGAGGGAAGGGATGCCATCCAGGTTTGAGAAGTGGGCCTGTGTGAACCTCATGAAGTTCAACAAGACCAAGTGCAAGGTCCTGCACATGCATTGGGGCAATCCCAAACAAAGATACAGGCTGGGCGATGAGTGGATTGAGAGCAGCTCTGCAGAGGACTTGGGAGTATTGGTGGAGGAAAAACTGAGTATGAGCCAGCAGTGTGCACTCAAAGCCAAGAAAGCCAATCACATCCTGGGCTGCATCAAAAGTGTGATTCTCCCCCTCTACTCTGCTTTTATAACACCCCACCTGCAGTACTGTGTTCAGCTCTGAGGCCCCCCACATAAGAAGGGCATGGACTTGGAGCGAGTCCAGAGTAGGGCCACGAAGATGCTCAGAGGGCTGGAGGACCTCTCCTATTGAAGACAGGCTGAGAGAGTTGGGGTTCAGCCTGGAGAAGAGGAGGCTCCAGAGGGACCTTATTGCAGCCTTCCAGTACATAAAGGGGGCCTACAAGAAAGCCAGAGAGCGACTTTTACAAGGGCATGTAGTGATACGACAAGGGGTAATGGCTTTAAACTGAAGGAGGGTAGATTTAGATTAGATATTAGGAAGAAATTCTTCACTGTGAGGGTGGTGAGGCATTGGCAGAGGTTGCCCAGAGAGGCTGTAGATGCCCCATCCCTGGCAGTGTTCAATTCCAGGTTGGATGGGGCTTTGAGTGACCTGGTCTAGTGGAAGGTGTCCCTGCCCAGGGCAGGGGGGCTTGGAACTAGATGATCTCTAAGGTCCCTTCTAACCCAAACTATTCTAGGATTCTACGATTCTATGATTCTTCTACCAGCTACTAGGGTCCTGTATGGCCCAGGGCAAGTCAGCAGAGGTATTTCTGCCTTGGCCACACTAACCGTGGTCCCACATCCTTGTCCTGCACTGCAATGGCTAGCTCACACTCCTTCCTCATGCTCACCGGGGCACACTCACCCTCTTTGTTCATATATGTGTATGAACGCTGCTGGAGGGTCGTTCTGGTCAGTGCTTCCTGCTGCAAGAGTGCTCGCCGTTAACCCCAGCCTGCTTCTGACTGAAATAGTCCCAATGCTGGCAAAAGAAACGCAAGTTTAAGGGCTCTGCTGCTTTCAAATGAAGCTCGTTCTGTTTCCATCCAAACCACTGCTTCAGGAACAGGAACTGTGAGATACAATTAATGCATACACAATGGTTACAGGCATTTCTTCTGGAGAAAGTTGGTATTAATTTATGTTAAACGTGCTACCTTTACTATGAAGTAGATAACGTGCATTGGGGGTAAAGACTCCTTGCATGTATCTTGCATAATTTGCTCAAAGAACTTTCCTTAAAAGAAAGGTAATTGGTTTGTACTATTTTGTATTTCATTCTTACCCTATTGGTAAGAGGCCAGCAGAGAGCTAGGTGGATTCAATCTGTTTTTCACATAAACATAATCTGAAGTCTTAATGTAACGAGATAATTCCTGCTGTTCTGAGGTGAATAGAAATACAAGCATAAAATTAAGCAGCTCTCACAGCAAACAATGTGCTCTTAGTTTATGATAGGCATCAAGTAAAGAAATTGCATTATTCCCCCTTTAGAGAGGACTAAATCTACGTGAAGGTGATGGCCGCCTCAGGCCAGTTTGTTTAGTACTGGTACAGTCATAGGAGTCCTCATCAGAGCCTTATTGCATGTGTGCGCATGCAAACACACATGCCCGCACTCAGGGGCTGTAGACACAACTGGCTGGCCACAGCAGGTTTAAGACACTGAATGACACCTCTTGCCTCCAAATAATTTGAGATAGGAATTTCCACGACAGAGCAGATCAGTAGTCCACAGCATTCGTCGCCTCATACACCCCGGTCACTAATACCGAATATTTTACAAAACTGCAGAAGACAGTGGAGCATAGGCTGCCAACAGGAAGCTCCTTTGAGAGGCTGGCTCATGTCCTGAAATCATAGATGCACAAACACAGCCACATTTGTCCTATTTCTAAAAGGCTAGAGGCGAAGCATCTAATACACATTTATGTAGATATGAAACACCCCTCTGGGGATTTACTACTTACACCAGAGGAAGTGAACAGCAGCAACAGCAGATAAATAATGAAAAATAAATGATGTTTTAAAGAGCTCTTTAATTTTAATAGCCCATGGTGATATTAATAATACAGGGAAGGACATTTTTAAAGCATTTATCTTGACATTTACCCTTATGATGCCTTGGTAATTTAAGCATGTGGTTGTGATGAGGTAGAGCTTTAACAGAAGGAAGAAGGATATAATTTATATTCCAGTTTCTTAGTTTTTACAACTCTGCTCTTCTGTTTTGGGGCATGACTAGAGGCTTTTCTGAGTGTATGGGGTATACCTCATCTTTTCTGAGTTCTGAACCACCCAAAACAATCAGAGAAAGAAACTGCTTTTCGATTGTTTTCTGCTGCAATTACATGCCTGATCAAGGCATTGTTGAAATAAATTGAGGCTTTATGATTTTATTACTATATCTTAGCACTTAAACCTGGGCTTCTTTGAACTAGCCAGCATATTAACACAGAATGAAAAGACAATCCTAGTTAGTAAGACAGAAATAAGCCCTTCATAGTTGTCATTTCAAACCAATAAAAGGCAGTAAGTGGAAAAAAAGGTGCCTGAATGACTCCAGCACTTCCTTGATAATGGGGTATGAATCTTTTTGCTTACTGAGATGCAATTTAAACTAATGGCAACTGTTCTCTCACCTGTTCTCATACAAAATGAGCTGATGGGGTTCTTGTTGCAGTTCTGGGTCACAGTCACAACTTTACAGCTGTCCTTACCTCCCAGCTCTGCAGGCAACCTGAGCTGCAGGACTGGCGACAGGAGGTGAATGTGGACATGCAGTTTCTTGAAGCACGTAAGCGCCTGAGGCCAGCTTGATCTGCCACTGCCCAGGGTGCACCTAACAGCCCAGCACATTTCACACATCTGCCCTTATCGCAAACACAAACTGAGCGCAAGCACAGCTAGCTGAAGTGGTTGGACACTGGCCTCTTGGTGCATTTTGTGTGGTGCCCTGCAAATCTACAAGAAATTCACATTACAGAAGCCAGCAGCCCTGTGTGCTCTACACTTACACCCTGTGCCTTGCTTTGGAGAACATCACACTGGTTTACTCACAAGCCTTTGCTAATCCGCAGGCAGGCTTCCCATCGCAGGAGGATGAGCTGGTGCATGAGTGGCTTCCTGCTGGGAGGCCCCTGGCACCCAGTGGTTGAAGCCAGGCAGTGCAGAGGACAGTGATCAAGTGGGGTTTTAGCCTGTGGAAAAGTGGAAGGGAAGCAAGAAACTTTAGCAGACTAAAACTGGTTAAGCAGAGATTACAGGTTGTGTCACAGTGACCTTGGATTGTGCCTGCAGCTGACTACAATGGGCTGCGGTGTAGCAAGACTTTGTAATGAATACAGAATATTAAACTGATGAAATGTTTCTGCAGCTGGTTTGTTGATACTGGCATCACTGCACTGACAGAGTTGGTTCTTGATGTTTCATTCAGTTCTGAAACCTAAACTGGCCAGAGGTCACCAAGATGGCCTGGGGCCCGCCCCATCGACATGCAGAAATTGCTCTCCTGCCAGTAATGGATCCCAGCAACAGATCTTACTAACTACTTGCTACTCAAGGTAAGTTCCTCTGTTGGAAGAAAGAAACCGTGCAACTGAAACATGCATGCTGGAGGCTTGCTGTTCTACATACCATGTCTTGAAGGAGTCCTTTCTGGCAGCTCTTGTCAACCTCAGTTAGCCATTGAACTTCAGCATGTTTGAGCTTTCTCTAGCTGCCTTCCCCTCCATATCGTTGCTTGCACAGAGTGGTGGTCAGCTTCACTGGCTGCAAGGGAGAGCTGGGAGCCCGTGCTGGTGCTGGCCTCTGCTTTGCTGTCTAGCCTCAGTATGGCTAAGTCATGCTGAGGGACACTGACATTGAAAAGGAGAGAAGAAGAAATGTCCCCTTCAATGAGTTTTAAACACTGTATTTATCCTTCTCCAACTCCACGGCTTGTTTACTTTTTTGCTTTTATATGACAGATTAAACATCTTGCTTTTGTCCCTGGTGGCTTGCTCCTTCTGTCTGGGTAGAGCTAACTCTGTTGTGCTGTCAGTGTTGCAAATACCTCAAGGAAAATGTTTCAAAGCATGCTTTAATTTGCTTTAAAAAAGCAGATGCAGTTCCATTGATTTAAGCTATGTTACACAGAATTTTCTCCCAGTTTTGTGAGCATCAATGAATGGTTATTACATCTGCATGAGACCTTAGATGAAGGGATTCATAAAAACTTGGTATTATGCTTAGGCCAAATGCTTTCTGCTGGAAAATACCCAGCTTCTTTTTGTCCCAATGACAATTTGCAGTTTGAACACATTCATAATCTCACGAACTGGCACAGTCTGACCTGTCTATCAAATTTTATAGGGACTGTCTTGCAGCAGTGGGGGAAGAAAATTACTTTAGATGAACTGTTACTGTACAGCGCCTTCTTCATAACAGTGTTAGGCTACTCACTTTCCAGTTTTAATACCAACAAGTGTCCACAGAGTTACATAGCACACAGAGAGTATGTGTTAGCACAGAGCCTTGCAGATCACATCTGTCAGCAGTGGTCTCACCCTCTAATCTGCAGTCCCATTTGAAGAATCTCAAGTATCAGCAATTCCAACTGAAAAGACACTAGCTGCTTCAGCTGAGAGGCCAGGAGGAAGGAATACTGTCATCTGAAAGATGACTGAGAACTGACACTGAAGAGTACAAACCCAAGTATTAATCCTATGGTTTTGCTCCGTTCCTTAAAAAATCATAACAATAAAAACCTCTCAGGATGACAGCTGTTTAGTGAGTGTAGATGGGGCCAAACGCCACATGAGTGCAAACAGGAAAGATCTTGATCCTATACTACTTGCAACTTGTTTAGCCACTGCGACAGACAACAGACTGACAATGCACAGGGTGCACAGACATGCAGTCAGGGCAACGTTGCTGATCATGCCCACAATGCACCCCAAATGGTCCTACCCTACTCTCACAGAATTAATGGGTTTCACCAACAGAAATAAATGTAGGAAATGTTATGACAAAAAGAGTCTAACACAGACAAGTCCTTAAGGCAAGGACTACCTGTCAGGTCCAGTGATCAATACAGAAGCTGTCCCCCGGTCACACAGACTAATCAATTTGTCTGAATTGCAGTAAAAAGAAATACCTGTCAAAATGCTAAATGGAACAGCCTTGTTTTCATGCCTGCAAAGGTGTCTAAATCAATGGACATTCAAAGGTTGCTTTCAAGTAGTCTCATTTGTATAGCTTTTCAATATTTTCAACTGCTTGGTGCTTTATTTCAAAGACAAACATACTAAGTGCTTGCCTAATGCTTTCTGTCTGTAAATCTCAAACTTCTTCACAAAAGTAGATATAACTAGTCTTGCCCATCTTTTACCTAGGGGAAATGAAGGGCTTTGACAGGCAAGCTGTGACAAATCTTGCTGTAGTGTCCAGAGAAATAACTCCAATTCTTTCTCCCTCTACAGGATACAGCTGTCTCTGCAGCAGGACTGCCAGAAGGGAAGGTGTGCCTGATGCTCTAACACCCCAGTGCCATGTCTCTTGTCTAACTGGCTGAAGACAAAGATGTTTTGAAGCTAATTCATCAGCCTGCACTGCGGTGGATGCTGCACAAGCAGGCTTTTCTCCTGCTGACTTTCCTGTGGAGTTGGTAGGTGCTGGCAGGCAGATGGGTGACCGTTTGGAAATCCTGTACCCTGAAAATCTGCGGGGCTTACCTGCAGACTGGCTGGGGCACAGAGCTTTTCTCTTGGTCACCACGTATCTACATCCAGTTCAATCAACGTATACTTGATGTCGTATCTCTGCCACATATATTTAGGAGCCAAGTCCTGCATATTCTAATTTGGAAAAGGATAAGCAACTTTATTGCTAGGAATTTGCTTTTTCTTATGAGTATTAGGGTGCTGTTGATGTTGCATCAGCTTCTCACCTTGTGACACAAACATATGGAAGTAAAGGGAAAAGCTACAAGAAAAGCTCCCTGTTTATTTATATATTTTTTTAAATGCAAGACAAGGACAAATTATTATTTCTTTTCTGGAAAATGGAAAAAAATCTGCTTTGATATTAAATATTTTCACTCACAATGAAGAGAAATTTTAGAGTGAATTTTAAAATTATATTATTATCGTTGCACTACAGGCCTTTAGAATTCTTCCTAGTAGCTATTTCAAATAAAGACAACACACTGTATAATTGCTGGTATTGAGCAATTACAGTTCTCCCAGAGTGGAGGCCAGATTTATTTCTAGTCTTTAATGCTGTGGTCTATTTAATCAGAGTGCGATGAAAATACA
The DNA here is from genome assembly GCA_026212715.1 of Elanus axillaris. Taxonomy (NCBI): domain Eukaryota; kingdom Metazoa; phylum Chordata; class Aves; order Accipitriformes; family Accipitridae; genus Elanus; species Elanus axillaris. The sequence goes on from JANZLQ010000032.1 coordinate 25,749,615, forward strand.
TAGGAATGTCATAGTTATTTTCCAAGCTCTCTAAAAATGAGTTCCTCCTCTGTCTGCATTATAACATCAGTTTTAATTTATATATTATTTATAGGCCCTATGGCTATGACTTTCCATTCTGTTTACAAGTCCACAATACTAATGCTTTCCATTGTGAAAGATACCCCTCCATTTTAGAGACATCAACAGGAAAGAGAGACAGTAAATACCCCCATGGTAGTAGGATTCCATCTCTAGTGATAGCTATGTGAATAGCTACTTAGAAGTGAAGAATTGGTACTATGTTATGCCATAATTATTCTTAGCAGAAACCTCTGCATGCAAGCTATATTGGTAACAATGCATACTTCATTCCTAAAGAAGCAAGTAGTTTTGTTCCTGTATAAATATATTTAAATTTTGTCAGAATTTCCAGAAGTTTTCT
>JANZLQ010000032.1:25754967-25771135 GCA_026212715.1 Elanus axillaris
TGAGCCGGGAAGGAGGCCGGGCTGGGGGAAGGGGTTCTGCGCTCCGGCTTCACTGCCCGTTATCCCTCTTCTGGTTTGACTGGTCGGCAATTAAACGGATTCTGTCTCTTCCCCAGGCTGAGCCTGGCTCTTGCCTGTGACCATAAGTGAGGAGCGATCCCGCCCGGTCCTTGTCTCGACCCACGAGCCTGCCTTTCCATTTTCTCCCCATCCCGTTGGGGCCCAGGGTGGAGGGGTGAGCTGAGCGGCTTCTGAACTTAAACCATGACTGGGGGTGCCATGATGGAAGTAGCGATGGGGAAAGATCATAGATTACAGGTGCCCTGGAGGCAGACATGCTGGGAATTACACAAGACAAAGAGAAGAGTGATTCTCTCTCACAAAGAGGACTTATTTAAATCCTTTACAAAACAAAAGATACACAGTTTGCCAAGATAACGGTCCCTATCATTGCAGCAGCGCCACGATAAATGTTTTGCCTTCAGTTCCCACTGACTGAAAACAGAGCGTTTACAGCTAAATTCTGCATCCAACTTGTGTTGGAGATCTGCACTGGCAGTAAAAAACTGAGTAGACCAGAGAGGGCGAAGCCAGTTACTCAGCCCACGACCCTGTCGGGCTCTGGCCGCAGGTGCTCGCACTCCCACACGCTCGACAGCGGGCTCAGCCGCTAAGCCTTCAGCCCGGCGCCGGGGTGCGAACCCGCAATAACGCGAAGTCCCCTCCCACGGCAGGACTACACGACCCGGCCTGCCCGGCCGCACCGGCCCCGGCCCCGGCCCCGGCTCCCGGCTCCGGCTCCCGCCCCGGCCCCGGGCCCGCCCGCCTCAGCTGACAGCGCCAAGATGGCGGCGGCGCGTCAGGGGCAGCTCAGCGCGCGCCTCAGGTGACAGCGCCAAGATGGCGGCGCTGCGGGAGGGGGACTTCGCCGCCCTGCAGAGCCTGCTGAAGGTGAGCGGGCCGCAGGGCTGCCGGGGGATGGGGCTGCCTCTCCCGGGCCGCGGCTGAACGCCCACCTCCCCCGGCTTTGCTCCCCGCCAGGCGCCGTCGAAGGACGCCGTGCGGCAGCTGTGCCAGCAGTGTTTCTCCAGCCCGCCCGCCGGCCTCGGCCCGCTGTCGCAGCGCGCCTGCCTCGACCTCGCCGCCGGCCCTGAGGAAGCGGAGCAGGTAGGGCCGGGCCGGGCAGCGCCGGGCCCTGGCGGGAGGGAGCGGGAGGGAGCGGGAGGACCGGGCCTTGCCGGCTTGGGCCTCGCCGTGCGGGAGGGAGGGTCGGCCGGGAGCGGCCCGAGGGCTGGCCCGGGCCCTCGGGGGGGTGCGCGGCGCCACGGGGCTCCCAAGGACCGCGGCCGCTGCTGGAGCGAAACGTGCTCGGTGGCAGCGATCCGCCCTGGAGGCACAGCCCGGAGCGGCCTTGCAGGGAGGCAGAAGGTAAGTGCCTGAGGCGGGCGTGCTGGAGGACAGCGAGGACCTTGGCTCCTCACCTCTTAAGGCTGTCAGGCCGTGCTTGGATGTCCAGGGCCCCGGTGGTGTCCGTCCCGCCGCAGAAGCTGTGTCTCCCCTGGCCACGGAAGGCCTGTCCGTGCCGCTTGTAGTGCTTTTCAACCCAGCGGAGGCCTTTCTCCTCTTCCTTTCCCGCAGCTGGTATCTGCGTTGCACAACCTCACCAGGCACATCGTGTACCATGGCTTGACGAGGGCAGAAGATATCCTCTCTCTCTTTCCAGAAAACTTCCACCAAAATCTGAAAAACCTTTTGACTAAGATAGTCTTGGAGAATATGTGAGTGCTACCCACTTGCCCTTTGCTTTCAGCGGGAAAGTTAAAGCCTATGTAGCTGGTTGGATATGTGGATAGTTGGCAGCATGCAAAGTCTTGTTTCTATGAATTTTGTGCGTGCCTTGGGCATAATCACACGGGTTGGGATGAGCAGAGTTGAGTGAAACACATCATCTGAGTGGAATGGCAAACAAAATATAGCCATGGGCACAGAGGGTTTTCCCAAAACTTTTGGAATGGGTGTGGGCCTCATTCACATAATGCAAAGCCCCTTTTATCCTAACAACTCACCTGTGTGGTAGAAAAATGCTACAGATGATGATAAAACGTAGAGGGTTAGATTTCAGCACTACAAAATCTGATTGGGTAGCATCTAGATGCCTCTCTGCTTACCACCCTGGCTCCTATAGGTGCAGAGGCAGTGTATGCAGTAGAGCGTACATGAGGTGGTGGCAGAGGACAGCAGATCTGCTGCTTGTATGTCTCGCTGCTTGTAGCCCATTGCTTTGATAAAACCAGGAAGAAAGGTACATGCCGTAAGTGAGCCACACTTAGAGAAGACCCAGTAGTTGGTCACTAGTTTGCCTACCATTGCCCACCAGTGACAGCCTTTCCTCGGCACTCGGTAGCATAGGCAGTCTCTCTCCCCTGCTTACTGCTGCAGCCCTGGTGACCCTCTGTCAGGGATGAGCCGCTCTGAATGCTTCCCCTGCCTTTTTTCTTTTTTTTTTTTCTTTTTTGTCAAAGTACTGCTGATACTGTTTGGTTTTTTTTCTCCACTTTTTCACAGCTCTGCTTGGAGGAATGAAGCGCAAGCAAGTCAGAGTGAGTAGTCGTTCGCATCTTGATGCAATTAGTGTTTCCTGAGGTCATTGGAGCTCGGAGTTTAGAATAGCGCATCGCAACGTGTTTTCTTAACGTAGCATAGGAATACCCCCATTTGCCTTAGATGAAGCTGTATGGTTGTGGCATCACAGAGCTTAGCAGGGGCCAACAGGCTTGTGTTCTGATCTGTGCTGCTGTGATAAATTGTTTCCAGTCCTCAAGCAATTCCATTTAATGTTCAGTCTGTTGCTACCTTGCAGAGTGCTGTGTATAGCAAGTATTTGCAAAACTTTTCACAGTGAAGCACTCTTGACTTCCCCATTCGGGTCATTAAGTGATGTCTATATTCAATAATTGTGCACTGTGAAGGATATGTATATATTGGGAAATACCTTATATCTGCACATCTAGTCAGGAAGTGCATCAGGAAGTACACTGCATGTATTCATAACTCTTCCTTTTCCTCACCATTCTAAACAGTGATGTAATTAAGGAATGCAAGCTTTAACAGTATCATCATGGGCAGTGAGTTGCATTCCAGTTAGGTAGGTGTTCCACGCAGCTACAACATTTTGTTTTCTCCGTAAGAGGCTTTCTTTACAACTGTAGTACTTAGAGGCTTACAAATGAGACCTGATACATAGCAGAATACTTTGAAGTCTGCATGGATCCTCTTTACCCTTTTCTTTGCCTGCAGATGAGATAATGTCTGCAGCTAAACAGTATGGCAAGACTTGGAAATACACTGTCCCTCAGAGTTTTAATGGAGCATAAATAGGGAGAGGGAAGAAACTGTTGTGTAATGCTAACGGAGTAAATACAGCAGTTGCTTACACTAAACAATGTTCTAATGTTACCACAATGCTTTTTCCTGTATCCTGAATGCTATCGTGCATTGAGAGCAAGCATGACACACCAGCATAATAGGCTAGCTAGGTCTTCACAAACCAGAAGCGAGGCTGGGTGTGTGGCTCTTGGAGCCCCACTCAGGAGCTCTGCTCTGACACTTATGTCTTTATATTCATTTGATGAATATTTAACCCTGTTGGAATGAGATTGTCTTCTAGGAAATGATGGATTATTTTAGTATTGTATTCACGAAGTATCTGACATATATTACATAGGGACCAAGGCAGTGATTTAAATAACAGACATTCCAACTGAAACATGGATGGTTTCCTGCCCCTCCCAGTCAACCTTAGCAAATTAACATACAAGGCTAAACAGATGCATTTTATGTTGTTGCAAATGCTGCCAACTGCTGGCCCTGACAGACTGTAAACTGGAATTTGTTCCAAAAGCAAGAGCAAGACAGCCTGTTCTGCGCTGCCCCTGGAGCTCTGCTCAGGGGAGCAGGAGGATGAGGGAGAGCCTTTCCCCAGACAGAAAGAGAAAATTCTGTAAGTGGCGTTAGGAAGCAGCTTGAGCATCTGGAGTCAGTTGGAAGGCTAGCGATCAACCCTTGGGGAAGAAACTGGGCGACTTATGATAGGCAGAACCCAGACAGGCTGCAATTGCCTGTTGAAACAGCTCTTCCCTTGGCACTCAACAGAGATTTATTCTTTGCCTCTGGTAGCCTTAAATAGATGTCAGGTAACTGCCGACAGCCAGGTTCAATAAGGCTTTGCAAAGACATTCAAACCTACCAAGCGCCACTGCTGGGATTTTAAATTGAGAATAAACAATGACCTCCCTACAGATCTTTTATGGGGTTGGTCCTACCTTTCATTCAGACTTCTTTGAAAATCCCTAGCTGACATAAACGGGAACAATGTTTCTTCAGGCACCCTGTAGCCATTTATTCTGACATAGATACAGCAGTTAAGCCTCTTAGCTGCAAATGCCCTTTTCAGACCAGAAGGGTTTGGTTTTGTTTCCATGTCCTTAGTATGGACTTTTTTCTAGTGAGATATTACTGTTTTTTCCCCAGGAAACTGGATGCCGCATTTTCGAACACAGGAAGTATAGCTCAGCTCTTACCAGAAAATGGAGTTGAAAAAGGTGCAAGAGGTGTTCCAGGCCTTATAAATGCAACAGTACCGAAGTGGGAGTGACTTTAAGCATGCCCTGCTAAACTGCACCTTACAAGTTGTTTTCTTTACATATATTTTAAACAAGGAATTTACCTTACAGACATTTTCCAAATTTCTGGATTCTGGTGGTAAATTGTGCTTTACCTCTGGGCAGCGAAGGGTTCAAGCCTCATCTTTTAACACTTGCTGTTGTTATCTGGTTGGATAAGTAGTTATGCTTTCCTCTGGTTTGCAGTTTGTGTGAGAAAACACTTGTAAATCTGAGGTGAAAATGTCAATACTATTTCTGGGTTAAAATGTGTGTGGGTTTTTTTTTTTTTTTGAATAAAGTAGGAAACTTTTTTTTTTGTTCAAACAAGGGGGAAAGATACCTGCATGCCACCCATCTAAATACCTGCCTCAGTTTCACTTGACTATATTCTTCAGATGTTCCTGGTGTTTATTACTGGCAGCTGAAAGGCACTGTTGAAAAACATTATGCTCCCAGGAGCTGACAAAGAGCACTTGCAGCCAGCCTGTTGGGGCCAGAGCTTTGTTGGGAGAACCTTAATCTCAGTTTTTATGCCAGTTTGCACAGTGCTTAGGGGCTCTTGAGGGTTCATAGTGCAGTAAGCTCCATTAAGTACACACTAGCATGAGAGAATATCCCCATCTCCTCTCTGCAAGAGGTATCTGCACAGATTTCTTTGCAGGACAGCCAAGTCAGACCTGTCCTCCTTCCATTGGAAGGCTCATGGGGTCTCCAGCCCAGAACTATTGATGTCAGTATTGCCCCAGACTGCTGAATGACTTCTGTTAGGCCACATCTAATTAGGATGATATCTTAAATATTTTTAACAAATTGGCAGGACATGTGAAGATTGCAGTTTACCAGTACACATGCTGTAGTGCAGGATGCTTTGGTTCACAGGTTGGGGAGCCTGAAATAACATGTTTTATACTGCTGGATTTTAAGAGCATTCCTGTCTGCTTTCTTATCTGTTACAGAACAGAGCAATAAGCATGTAGGTCCCAGAGTAACTCATGATGAAACAGTAGTTGAGTGTTGCAGGCAGCAAGGCAGGGGATGAAGAGGTGGAGGTGACATCTCACTGGTCTCCTTCTCCCAGCTGTTTTGTGAATTTACCTATGCTTGTCTTGCACTGTAGCACCCTTGGACTTGATGATGGGAGAACCCTGTTTGTCCTTCCAGTGTCATGAGGAGGCCTTCAGACACTGGCTTGCAGAGTAAAAATGATGTGAAACCATGTAGTAGCACTAAAGCTGTACACTTCCCAGAGCCAGAAGTAGGGAAGCATGTACACGGTTGTAGTCACGGGTTCCAGGGTCTGGTGTCATCATGTGCTGCTGGGCGTAACAGACCCATTTTTTAATCCCTCAGTCTCCCTGCCTCGGCTGGTCGACATGGACTGGAGGGTGGACATCAAGACGTCTTCAGACAGCATCAGCAGAATGGCAGTCCCTACTTGCCTGCTCCAGTTAAAGGTAATGTCAGTGGCTGTAAAGGATGCAGGATCAAAATAAACAACTCAACACCTGACTTGCCAGTGGTAGCGCAAAACAGTTCAGACAGGCATCTGGTGCTTGCATACTGCCTGGTGGGCAAGTAACAGACTTTGTCAGAGATGATCTTTGGAATACCACAGAGCCTAGGAATGATGTCTGTGCTGGAAGCCCTCTTTTCCTTGCAAGGGAGAGTTTTCTTTGCATGAGGATGTGAGAAGGCAGCATATTTGCTCCTGGTCACCATTGCTCTCTAGAGAAAGAAAGAAGATAGATAATAAAGTCATTGCCCTTTAATTCTAAGCCACTCATCAGCGTGTTTAGCTGACTGCATTAGTTGGGAAATGACTTTTGACTACTAATAACTTCCTTCACTGGCCACACCTATCATTTGGAGAGTATAGCTAAACTTACTGCTTATATTCTGCAGAGTTCTGGATCCCCCAGCCAGTAAAGATGGGATGGGTGGATTTCAGAGGAAGAGGAAAAAAAAAATCTTGCACTCTGTCAATGAGACTGCACTTTGCTACTGAGGCACACAGCTTAGAAAACGTGCCATGGTCATTCAGGATGGAGCTGGATGCCAAATTTAAGGCATTTTTCTTAATCTGTGTATTAAGCACTGACTTTTGTAGGGGCACTGGCAAAACGTGTGAATGAATTTTTCATACAGCTAATGTCTCTGTTCCTATTTTCAGATTCAGGAAGATGTTGCCTTATGTGGAAATAGTCCTGTTGTTTCTGCACTGACTGTGGAACTGAGCAAAGAAACCCTGGACACTATGTTAGAAGGTCTAGGAAGGATCCGGGACCAACTTTCTGCCGTTGCAAACAAATGAATGTGCCAGGGCATGGGTTCCAGCAGCAAGGAAGGGAAGTATTCTCTACCTACAGCTCTCATAAGTCACAGCCTAGCGTAACATGTTTTCTGTTTAATTTTGTTTTGTTAAAAGAGATTTCTTTACTGAGTTAGTAAGATAGCTTTTGAAAAGCTGACACTTAAACATTCCTTTGGTCTGATACCAAAAAGTGTTTTCCTAATATGTTGTTGAATAAAAGCTGGTTTCTATTTCAGAAAAGCACTTGAGGGCTCAGAGTTTGGCTTAATCACAAGGGTCATAATTGGAAATAGCAAATAGCTGCAGCCAGTGAAGCAAGTGCTATCTCTCTGCCCTGAAATTAGGATCTAAAAGGCTTAAGCTGGTTAATGGGCTGCCTTCCAGCATTAGCAGACAAGGAGGGTGCTTCTCTCTGGAATGTGCATGTATTGAGGTGCATGCTGGATGTAGCACTGTCTCCCTCTCAACGAAGCACAGCCATGCTGCAGATTGTTATTACAGGATAATGCTTTGAAATGGGGCAATTATGCTACAACACACTGCCTTCTGATCAGCTTCATAGCACCATTTACAAAATGACTAGCCTGAATATCTTTAGCAGCAAGTAATTTCCTCCTCCTCTTTGCAAAAAAGGAGTTCAGATAATTCATGTTTGGGTTTATTGGACTCTGGGCTTTGCCTTCACTGTACAAAAACCCGTCCGGGGCAGTAAAGAATTGAGGGCCATTGTCTGTACTGTAGAAAACCCTTCTGTGGCAATATGTGCCTGTAGTTCCGCAAAGTGTTCTGTTGTTTGTTTGTATATATCTTCCTTTAGTTAAAAAACAAGCTGCTAATTGATTTTGTGAATTCTTTTCAGTCTAGAAGAGATGTTGTCCTGGGTTACCTCAGCCTTTGTGATGGTGCCTAGTTTCTAGGCTGGTTTAATGGATGTTCACGTTTGTTGCTGAACAGGAATCTTTTGTTTCCTGTTCAAATTGATTCATCTTTTAAACTGTCTTCTCTTCATTATAATACAGTTTGGGGGCATTTTTTTCCATGGCCACCGGCTCTGTACAATATCACAGATGATGACCCTGACCTAAAACTGTGTAAATATATGTGCATTGAAAGTGAGGAAGAATAAGTGCAGAAAATGAACAAAACTCAGACTCTTCTTTCTGATGAGCTTCTATAATGCTCCAAACTGGAAGACTGGATCCAAGTGCTTTGTTTATGGCAAAGTCCCACCTTTCATAAAACATTTGGCTTTCCTTAAAGACACAAAACATTGTCTCTTGTGTTTGGAAACATGAAATCATTCAAGATGTGTGCATAAATTACAGAGCTTTGTTAATTAATTTTATATGTCCCCACAGAGTGCAGGCTAGAGTCTTAAGTCTAAAGGAAGCCTGTGCCTTTAAAAGATACTGGTGTAACACACCTTAGGCGTCAAGATGAGATGTACCACAAGTCACTTGTTCAGGTCTACTTTGAGTAAAGATTGTAATGCTTAGTACAGTAACAAGGTAAACTGGTAAATTTCATATATAATAGGGAAATCTGAAAGGAGAAGGTGGATATTCAAGAATCTGTTCCATAAGATTCAAGCTGTGAAAAACATCTGTAACAAAGTTCTTCAGTTTGAGGAAGTTTTGTTGCCTTTCAAGTGTAGCCTTAAAAAAATTCTCAAGTAGCTTATATTGTACTGTTTACTTTAGAAAGTAAGAATCATTGAGGAGGTAAGTAATCCATAATGAAGTACTCACAGCACTAGAGGAGCTGAGGAAGTCAATTCGTGGAGGGAATCCTTGAGGTAAATGCTGAAGTTACAGTCAAAATGTTGTAGGGCCTAATGAAATAAAGAATTGATAGTTGCATAGAGTTCTCATACAGAACCATTTTACAGCTATGGAACAGTTGTAAAGAAAAGAAAGAATTAAAACTGAAAAGGCTTTTCCAGTGTCAGAGTGACACTATTTGCAGGTAGCTAAAAGTTGCTCACGGGGACTTTAATGAAGGGGGCTGTCCACTGCATCAGAGGCATGACAAACATCTTTCGACTTCGAGGGGTATATCTCAAGTCATTCTGCAAGAAGATGCTGGTATTTTCCAGCCTAATATTTAGGAGGCTTTGAGAGCTTGCCTTCAAATCTTTTTCGAAAATGTTGGGTATTTTCTTGTTTGCTCTTACCGCGTTTGCCAGAAGAGCTAAGACTGCTCAGAAAAAGCTATATAAAAGAAGAGAGGCTGAATAGGAGTGTCATTACCTGACCAGCAAAAGTACTTCACATTGAAGTCCTACTTAGGGAGACTCTTACACAGAGGGAGAAGAATATGCCTGCTATTGCAGTCAATAATATGTGATCTTTTTCATAAAATGGTTGCTGTCTTAAAATCAGTTAGATTTTTATACTCCCTCCACAAATTGCTGCTGTTTGGTAGGCTAGCCTAAAATCTATTCAGCACTACTTTATTAGCTCATTCGTGTGCCAACACCGTTCTCTTTAGCTTACTTCTCTCCTACCTTTCCGTTTTCCCTCATACTTAGGAAGCAGTGAAATTCCCTTCCACTTCTGATGGCTAAGCCTAGTAAGCTCTATATTCTGTGCCCTTGAGCATCATAGTGGCCATTCTTCATTTACAGTTTGCATCTCCCTTGAATGGGGTCACCACAGTTGTTCATTTCTGGAAAAGAATAGTCCAAGGACATTAATAAAGAACAGAGCTGTCATAGTATGTGAATCACCTGAATGAACTCCTCCTCCCAGGAAACCACAAGCCTTCATTGTGAAGCGGAGCTCAAAAACTCCATCTTCGTTCCAGTGTTTGAGGAACAGAGAAACCATCTCCTACATGTACACTGTTTATCAAGTGGTAACTCAATTACACTAAGCAAAACAGTGATAAATTTATTTGTAAAACACAAGTATGCAAGTTAAATTCAAATTGTAATTTCACAATTCAGACACTGTGTTGGATCTGACTGTGTCAAGGTGTTGAAAAAGCATTTAAAACATTAAATCCTACTTTGTATTATTGAAAACAAAATTTTGCTTCCTCTTCCTGCAAGAAAACGCGTACGTTAGGGTGTTCAGGCTAAAAGTTGTATAGATGTTGTGAGTGAGAGCAAGAACAACTTAGGAAGAAAATGCCTTTACGAGTCCTAGCTTCCACTTCAATTAATGGTCTTTAACCATTAGTTTAAAACAGTAGAAAACTTTACAAGACTCCTGATGGATTGGTAAAGGTGTGATAGTTACTCATATGTTTAAGTTTGGGGTTTAATGTGTGAAATTTACATATTCAAGCTCTTCCAAAACTTTCATCTGTACAGAGTTTTTTGCTTTGTTTATAACTGAGGTGGTATTATTTCACTTCAAACAAGTTCTTTCATAACTAGTAATCTGGTTTAGAATTGTTTTGACCTAAGTAAAAAAAGTGAGTTTCAATTCGTTTGGTATCTAATTTTCGCTGGAAGTAATAGAGTTTATATTTAACAATATATATGGGACCCCCTGCCCAGATTAGGACTGAAAAAGGCTTTTTTGGTAACAAATCTCTGATAGATCTCTTAAGTGAACATCTCAAAAATCACAACAGCCCAGCTTAATCTCAGTTCCTGATACTAGGAACAACATATCCAGCAGTGTAATTTCCTCAGCTGCTTTGTAACTGTAGTTATTCTGAGTCACAATAACCCCTACAAAAGTAACCAGTTTAATGAACTCACCAGTCTTTCTCACACACCCCTCAAAAGGTTCATCTCACTAAGCTGTAGAGAGGCAAAGTAAGTGCTTACAGTTGCAATAAATCAGTGGCAGCACTGGGTGCTGAGGAATCCCACCTCCCTAGACCCTTTTTCTTACTTCTTGACCCCTTAGTCAGAAACTGTATTCCATGACACGGCAATTACACTAACTGCCACATAGTTTTCCCCCCACCTACACAGAAGTGCAGGTAGTTGCTATTTTTCGCTCTGTTTTTAATGTAAAAGAGGGTAATAATGCTTGGGACACTTGTGGCTTGCTTGTTGAATAACTTCACTTCCAGTGTGTAACTTGATTAATGCTATGTACTTCAGTCTCTGGTTGTTTTACCACTTTTCAGTAACCACGTCAGGAGTATCACTGTACTAGCACAGCCCTGCGGCATTGCAAGGCAACACCTTGGCTTACCCGCTGTCTGTATTTGGTAATCCTGCCCAGTTGTTTTCAAACACGTCTCATGCTTCGCATGCATCTGGTCCCTACTTGAAAGCACTACAGCTGCATTGCAAACTCTGGTGAATTAAACCTCACAACAGCGGGGGGATTTTTGTAGCAGGGCTGATGACAATGCGCAAAAGGTCCTGAATTTTTTACTTGCGCTCAAAAAATCCATAGGTATCCTTAGAAGCCTCACTACAGGCATCTTTTTTTGAAATGACGTAACTACCTGTGGAAACTAAGGTGTTGTACCGTGACTAGTCAGTAAGTAGATCGTCGGCTGTAGCTTTCGTAATGTCCTTGTGGTCCCCAGGGCTACATACGCGGCGGGGGCTAAACAGTCCTTGCCATTTAAGTACACGAAGAACCTGGCTGTTCCTGCGTCTGCTCAACAGTCTATAAACCTCTTTTACAGGGTTATTAACGCGTATGAGTCTTGCCGCTGACGCCGCTGCTGAAGTACGTACGAGGCGTGTAACAAAAATGCCGACCAAGTCGGTGCCCGCCCCGAGATGTAAATTCACTGTCGTATTTCACCGAGTCCCCCAGGAAGAAGAGGGACCGCGGTGGGGCCAGAGCTGCAGCGCAAGCCGACGGGCTTCCCAAGCCTTCCCCGACAGCCGTGGTCTTCCACGAAGAAAGAAGAGTGAGAACGAAAGGAAGGAAGGAAATAAACTTTCCTGGAAGCGTAAATGCCCTTTCCCCAGGAGCTGGCGAGCTTGGTCTCCCATTGGTGCCCCCCGCCAGCCTGGGCTGTCCTTGGCACGGCTGGGGGCTGTCGGGCCCCTCGTCCGCAGCGCAACAGAAAGGCGATATCGCTCCTGCTTACATGTCCGTGGGCGGAGGCAGCTGGGCACATCGTGGGGGAAGCTGGCAGAGATCGCAGGAGCGTCTCTCTGGTGTGCCAGTTACTCTAATCACAAAGAAGTAGGAACCCTTCCTTCTTTTTTGCCAGGTTAGATGCCAATTCCTCTGGGGCCAGCTTTGGCACCTGCAAGGGAAAGAACAGCGCTGTATTTAAAGGGCTGCCGACAACTTGGGACGTTGCCGGAGTGGCCCGTCTCAGACAATGCACGTTTGGCATAGATTTGTCTTTAAATAGCGGTGAGCAGGGCACTCCGCATCGTCTCTGGAGAAGGGGTGGGCAGGGAGGGAGAGGTCCTTCTCTCCCAAGCATGTTACAGACCAGCTTTAAACAGGGCACCAAGCACAATGGCATGCTATATATTTGATCTCTGTTCTCCATGTACATACAAATTCTCCGTTGCTTTTTCGCTCGCTTTCATGGCTGCTGTTAATAGAAGGCTGGGTATGACAGCATCGCCTCTGGTTGCTGACCCTTCCGCATCCCCACCTCCCGGCAGTCATCATCTTGCCAGTCTGAGGGAGGACGCGCTAGCGCACACCAGCAGCCCTGACACGCCACAGAGTGCTCGCAGATATGCAAAGAAAACACACTGAACAGAGACGCTTCAACATCATCCCGCTCACATCCTTACTCTCTTCTAGTTACTGCTCTTGGAAAAGGCTGCTTTGGAGCAGTGGTAGGGATCGCTTTTTTTTTTTTTTCCTCCCCTCTAAGGAAGACGCAGTTTTTCAAGTTGACAGCATCCGTTTATGCTGATGAGATAGTGAAGGTTGAGTGCCAACTAGCAGCAGAAATATAATAGCATCTATTAGAGCTGTTAGCTAGAGTCTGCCAGTGCTTCTGTTTGTAATTTAGAGGGTTATAACTCAGCCATGCAAATAAGATGCAGGAGAAACTTCACACTGACAATCTGGACCTTGCAGTGCACTTTTTAGTTTCTTACAGAAAAAAACTAGATAGCAACTTTGCTTTGACACTCTGGACCATGCTGCAATGAAGAGAGAAGAACCCCAAATGAGAGGACTGCAGTATACCAATGCCTGGCCTTTGCGCTGACAGGGAACTGGGCTAATGGGAAATGCTGACACCTCTACAGCCGTATCAGTGACTGTAGGTCCAGGGGTGTCCAAACCCGCATTCTGTATCAGAGCCTTGGGGCAAATATTACCACTTCCAAACAAAGCACTACACAAGTCAGCAAGGCTCCCTGAGCTGTGTCCCTGCCCCACACAGCAGCAGGGCTCAGCCCGCATAAGCTTCACGGGAGATTTAGGACCAGAACCAGTAAGTTATGCACTGTCCAAAGTATTTCGGTTCCTTAGTGCTTTGTGGCATTTAGGCATTGGTGCCTCATGCCCAAGCCTGTTTCTGTATTTATTGGATTTACATGCCCATACAGAGAATGACACTTACCTTTGATTTTTTTTTTAATCCACTAAGGCAGTATTATTCCATGCTCTACTAAAGCAGAATGGCAGAAAATCATGGATAATCTAGAAAGGTTGAACTGGATGTCGACAGACAGCTGATACGCTTTTGTAAAGACATGTCTGGTGACAAATAACCAGAAGATCAGGCTGAAATCAAAGAAACACAAAAGCATGAACTGAGTGCAGCGCATAACTGAAAGTTATCAGAAGTACATTGCGAGACATCTTTTTTTTTTTTTTTTTTTTTTGCCACTCTGAAAAGGACAGCATAAAATTGTACTTGGCCATCTGCGTCTCAGGATGTTTTCCTTTTCCTGGGCACAGATGGTAAACTTCAAACATCACTATCAGTCTCATCTACCACATCAGCCCTGTAAGCAATCTTATTTACAATTTCTACCCATTGCTTTCCAGTGACCTCATTTCTCCCTTTGGTGCTTAGAAGTTCTGGCTAATACTAAAGGCACTAAAATAGACATGTTGAAAGCTACCCTTGTGGGTGTGGTAACATAGCTCTCAATAAAGCAAAGACCCTTTAAATGAAAAGGAAGCCGGACACATTTTTGCCTTGTCCTCAGGCAAAAAAAAAACCAAATTAAAACCCTTTCCTAGGCTTTCAAAAAATAAAATAGCTAAGCAAGGTGGACCTGTCATTCCCTCTTGTCTGAGTTTGCACACCACCGCTGCAGAGGGCACGTTCTCCGAGGCAGAGACCTTGTCTGCGCAGCCCCGTGCAGGCGGCCGACGCTGCCACTGGTACTGTCATCAGTAACAGCAAGGATCCTGTCCCTTGCTTGTAATGAGATAGTTTAGTTATTTCAGGGTCAGATTTCAGGCTTTCTAGTTGCTTGACACAGCAGCGGTCTTATCTTTTCCTGCATAAGTAAGGCTGATCTATGCAGTTTAATGGGTGGATTGTGTCCCCGGTGACGGCTCGCAGAGAAACGGTCCAATTTTCAGAGGTGTAGAGTACTTTCTTTGGGACTTCCGATACTTCTGGTGTACTTCCGATAGCCCTCCCTCTGGGCCCATCTAGTCTGCAGTATCAGAAGGGATCCCAGTTCAATTTTCCCCAAGAGAAGCAAATTTTGTGGCAGTTTTGGTTAAAATCCCTTCTTCCCCTACATTTCCTTTTTCTTAAATTATTCCGTATCATACATACTGTCATCCTCCGCTCCAAAGCAGACTGCACTCTGGCAGTGAAAGAACAGCTATTTCAGGAGTTCAACAATAATAAATGAAAAGTTTCAAAGTTAAAAAGAAAATTAAAATTTACACAGACTGTCTTAATGCCTCTGTTGAAGCAATGAAGAGCACTAAGAAGTCTTCCAGTAACTGAAATGAACTCAACTTTCAGGTGATGAAATTCAATCCATTGCTAATTCTCTAGGGAGGGGGAAAAAGCTTTGGGGATGATCACTGCATACAAAATAAATACCCTGATGATACTTATTCTCAAGTACAGGCAGCTTCTTCTCATTAGCAGGGTTCTGGGGAAGGAGTATCACCTAGCAGAGGGCTCTCTAGCGGCGGGCAGCTCTGGAGCACAGCCTGGTTTTGCTTAGACCTCTGCATGCCCTGCAAGAAGTCAAACCTCTCACTGCTCCTTGGATTTTAGGATAATTAACCAATCCACTTGGTATTAAGCCTCTTGATGTAAGCAAAGGAACTTACAAGTGTCCTGAGCGTATTGCCAAGAAAAAGATGTCAATGCCAGAGCATTGTGTTCCCTACGACAGCGCAGGCTGAAATGATTTTCTGCTGCCTACAAAGAAAACAGCGTTTTGCAGAATTTATCACTCTCTCCAGTTCCTCAGGAGCACAGTACCACACAGTGCTGAAAATACAACGGGGTTCGACTCCTGAACTAAAACCTGAATCACTGTTACAATGCTCCGCAGAGGAATCGCGTCCTGCTGGGGTTTATAGCTGAGAGCAAGACTTCACCTCTCCCTGACCCACTTCAAAAGTTTGCCCTTCTACCTCATTCATAGCAAAGGCTTCAGAAGGAAACTGTGAATGGAGGCCACAAGGAAAGAGCAGCTCATCCGTTTGTTTTGAAGAACCCCCTTTGCTTTGTCTCAATTTCAGACCTTCCATGTAAACCGGCAACCATCGAAATGATTCCCCTGGGTACGTCCCCTTCCCTTCTCCCCCTCTCCGGCAGCACCTTGGCCCGTAGCCTTGCCTCTCCCTTCATATAGCTGTGACTGGGGATATGAATTTGCTGGGCACTGGAAAGAAATTTCATGTATTTAAATCCCCCTCTGTCTGTGTGATGCACATGCCTGTGCAGAGTGAGGAAGGGCTTGTGGCACTTCCAAATGAATCAAGCCTGGATAGTTCTGATCAACTTACTGACATGAATTTCATTTTCACAGCTAGCTCCCCGTTGCCCAGGGTGTTTTGCTTTTGTCAGAGTTGCCTGGTTTCCAGCCTTTTGCTGCAGGATTTGCTACAGGATAAATACAGCCTCGAGGGCAGTATAGCCTCAGCAGGCCTTTGGGGGGGTCTGCAGAGCTTGCAGATTCCAGCGACGTCTCGTGGGTGGAGTGATGTATGGCTCAAATAAACCGGAGATGAAGCAGATGCAGGGGACAGGGAAGGAGCCGAATACGGTGTGCTGGTTCTGGCTGGGGTCGAGTTCCTTGTCTTCCCAGCGGCCGGAACGGGGCTGTGCTTTGGATCAGCGCTGGAGAGAGCGTTGC
>JANZLQ010000032.1:25781064-25796642 GCA_026212715.1 Elanus axillaris
GGGAGGTTTAGGTCGGATATTGGGAAGAATTTCTTCACCGAAAGCATTGTCAGGCATTGGAACAGGCTGCCCAGGGAGGTGGTTGGGTCACCTCCCCTGGAGGTATTTAAAAAGTGTGTAGATGTGGTGCTTAGGGACGTAGTTTAGTGGTGGTCTTGGCAGTGTTTGGTTTATGGTTGGACTTGATGATCTTAAGGGTCTTTTCCAACCTAAATGACTCTGTGATGCTAAAGCCCATCATACAAGAGGGTACAAAGCCCATACAAGATGACCTCATCCCAAGTTGTGATAGGAACTGTTGGCAGATGTTGGGACGTTACAAGTATCCGAGAAAAGTTCAGAGATGGCCTTTAATTCCTTGAATGACCTCCCATCAGCAGCACACTGTCAAGCAGTCGTGTAAGCTGAAGAGCAGGCAGTCCTCAGGCTGAGCACGCACAGAAGCGCCAGACCTTCACCAAAGGGACACGTAACATGAAGCTGACAGACAAGATCTAACCGCAGGCGCAAGTAAAACATGAAATTCTTCAGGGCATCTTAATAAACTCCCAGACTGAACAGAGATAAGGGCAGACTGACCCAGTGGCGTTTTCCCAGCAGCCGAGAGTGGCGGGGAAAGTCCCCCCACAGCCTCAGGGCTCCTTCGCCGGCCGCTGCTTGGCTGACGGCGTGAAGTCAGACACTCTCCAAAGAGGACAGCGCAAGACCGTTTCCCGATGGGATTTCGTGTTCTTATCCCTCCCTGCCCTTCATTTCCCCTGCCTTTGCCTCTGGACCTGTCACAGTCCATTTGGCAAAGACGAACTGCGCTGCTTCTGTTTCAGGGGATGCTTGGATCCCGTAACGTGATTTAAGGGCTTTCAGACAACAGACTTACTCCTGGGGCTGCCGCGCAGGCTCAGCTACCGTCCTCAGTCACTGGGAAGAGGGCTGAAGCCCAAAGCCCTCACCTTGAGCCTAGCTAGCAATCCAAGACCTCCCTCTCACACGGACCTAGCCTCAGTTACCTGAAAAATAAAAATCCTAGGAGTAGTTAATTCCTTAAGGGCTCTCCTGCTTCACAAGTAGGACAGCCACCATCAGAAGTCCGCTCAGCACAGCTCAGCTGGACAAGAGACGGACGAACCAGTGACTACAGGTGATTGTAGAAGCTCAGGTCAGACTCCGCTTCCGCTGAAATCAGTGCCTGTTTCTTTGAAAGAACGTGAAACTGTCCAGTACACCTGTGATGGCAAGTTCTGCGTCACTGAGAAACAGCGGATAACCCCTGAAGCCGCCGGTGCTACCCAGCACACCACGCAGCAGCATTGACCTCTGCACGGGGGTTATAAGCCTCATTACCCAGCAGCTTAACGAAGGCCCACCCTGACACAGCAGTTTTGATTTCAGCTCTCACGTTTGCTGGGATCTCACCACGCACAGGCTGTTCTAACACCCCCAGGAAACAAACCAAGAGTGAAGGCAATTTCTGCCTTGATGCCATTAGTCGGCAGCAACGCCTCTCCAGCTCCCTGCCTCCCTCCTTTGCCCCAGCCAGGGCCTCGTCCTCCTGGGATTTTGCATTTGGTTCTCCGTCGCCGTGGCACATCACACCTTCCCCTTACAGCCCAAAACACGTGCTCAAAGCCCACCTTGCTGGGCACGGTAAGTGCTTCTCTGCGCTGCACCCAGCCTATGCTGGAAGCAGAGCTCCTCTGCTTACTCTATCAGATTAATGCAAAAAACGCTACCAGCATGGTGTCAGGCTCTTAATAACGATTAATAGCTGGAACTTAGGTGTGATTAACAAAGGGAAGTGTTAATGTCAGCGTTTGTGTGGCTGAGGCTGTCAGTGGGGATTAGGGGAAACAACCATCACATCTCCAAGCTCTTGTTTGCTTCCACTTCCTTTTAAACAGAACATATTTTGGACAGTAGTAAGTAATTTGGCTCATTAATTTTTTATGGTTTTCATTTGTCTTTTGCAGATCATGGCTTTTTTTTTTTTTTTTTTCTTTCTCTGGTCATCATCACCATGGGAAATGAGCTCCTAAAGTCTTACTAACTCTTTGATGGCAGTCTTTAATGGCCTCGGATCTCACACGGCATTTCCGTCACCTGGCGACCGCCAGGCTGCGAGAGCACTGGGGTGCTCACCCCCCTGCACCCCCTTCCTCAAAGCAGAGATAAGAGCGCAGCTATTTTAAAAGCAGGAGGCGAGATGAAAGCGTCTGCTTCAGATCAGACGCTGCTGCCATTCCATAATTAACTTCACCTAAATTTTCAAAGGAAGAAAAAAAACCCATCCAAAAATCATTTCAAACCACTCGCTCCCCCACAGGTTAGTCATCTCGTTCTCGATAGCGGTATCAAGAAAAGAAAGTGGGGACTTTTTTTAAAATACTATTACCAAGCCACCCTTCAAAGCACTATCTTGAGCTCATTTTTCAAATGCCAGCATAAAAGGCAGCCAGGTCGCTCTCTTCTCTCTGTAGTTCCCTGAATCACTTTGGGCTACCTATACACTCAGGGTCAAAATCACATTTCTCCCTCCCTTTCCCAATTGCATAAAGCCAAAACCGCTGGTGCCAGCCATCTGCCAGCCCCTGTAGGAACCTGTGCCCCTATCCTCCACACGCTGCCGTTGTAGTTTGCATCTTTAAACCGGCACTATTTATGGCAAGCCACTTCCAATACACCCACATACAGTCCACGTATTTGTTAACCTGTTGAAACCTACAGAAATCCCTACTCTAGGTTAAGTCCCAGCTGGAAACTTATTCTCGAGCAGAATCCTCCTTCACACAAAGAGCTATACAAAATAACTGGTTTGATAAGTCTGAAAATGTAAATAAGGCAAACAAGTACCTACAGGTTAGAAGAAAATACGGAATTCAAGTATTTGTTTCTGCTTTTCAACCACTGCCCAAATTTTTGCAAAAAGGAAGAGAACTTAATTACCTGCAGGTCCAGACTTACCTCCTCTTTTTTTTCTTAAATCTGCAAAAATCTTCTGTTAAATCGAATGGATTTAAAAGATTAGAAACGGATGGATGAGACAGCGCTAGCCAGTGGTCAGGAGGCTGGATCTTGGAAGATGCAGGTTCTGTTATTCCTGAAACTCATCTTGATGTCTCTCCCTGTCTCAGGTGTCCCCACTTAAAAACCAGTGCACATCTTCCATCCCTACAAGTGATAAAAAGGAAGAGAGAGAGTAACAAGAGCGATTAGTTGCTTGAGAAACACGGCTTCAACAAAGCAGCCAGAGGATTTCTATCTAGCCTCCTGCGGGAAGGTGATAATCTGTCTAGAATGACTGTCACATATTTCAGGCATCAGATACCAGACAGACCAACTCGTGCCACCACAAAACCGTGACAGCCGTTGCTTTCGACCGCGAGGGCTGCACCAGCACCAGCACCAGCTCCCGTGGGCTCATGGCACAGGAATGTCGAATTCTGACCTGCAGCCAGCTCCCAGAGGCTGGCTTTGCTAATGAAGACCTGCCGCGTCTCTCAGACGCGCAGCGTTGTTCTTTTTTTTTTCCTTCCCTGTAGAAGCTCAGGTATGATTTTATCTTATGTAATCCATGCCTTAACCAGCATATCTAACACGACACCCTGAAAGCGGGTATTTAAGCCAGCTCCATTATTTCTGAAGCAGAGCACTCTCCAAATCCACTTTGGATAATTCATTGGTTCTGCTAACTCCTCTGCTCTGCACAGACTGCCAAGGGAGAACAATAAATACAGCAACAGATGCATGGAGAATTTTTGCTCTTGACTTTGCATCATATTTGAGTAAAGAGAAACTAGCAAAAGAGCAGCCAAGTATCAACCATGTTTCCTTAGTCTGCAAATGCACTTATTGTGCAGCGTTCAAATATTTCTTATTCAGGTACAACGGCTGGAACACTTAAGAAACCTCCAAAGGGGTTGTATCTGTATCAAACGGCCAACCTTACTGTCCACCCCTTACCCTGTGCCTCTGCAAGCTGGTGCTACTTCGGATGCAGTGTTGGGCAAAGAACATTTTCCAAGATGACTGCCACAAACAAATGAGAGAAAAAAAAAAATCTACTCTGTCAAATAAAATGTCGTATCTCTTCATCGCCGTGCTGCAACATGACTTGGATTTGCCAAGGAAATAGCAGATATTCCAAATAAAAGCAATGGACCACCCACTCATTCAATCAAACTGACGGGGCCAGGGCTCTCCTCCAGAAGTGAGCTGGTTGGGGTCAAGCTGCACTATTACTCCCGTTGTTCTTACACAGATGAAGGCTCTTGTACTTTTGTGCTGAGAAATGACCATGGTTTAAATCTGAAGGAGTTACAGGCTGTGCTATCAAGTAATGAGATATGAAATTTTTTACCTCAGGGTAACTGGTAGACCTTAGGCGAGGTTTTTTAAAAATAAATAAATAAATAAATAAATATAATAATTAAAAAAAAAAATTCAACCCCCCAAAACCCCCTTGCTTGTACAGTGGGTGCTGGGAAGCACAGAGGAAGCGACGGTCCCAGATCAGCTCTCTGAAAAGGGGTCTTCTGCACGGTACGCAGCGCCAAAGCGGCCGCACTACTGAACACTTTGTGCCCATCCCCACAGAAACGCTAAGGGCCAGATCAGCTGCAAAACTGCTCTACCTTCCCGTCTGCGGCGGTGCCCTCAGTAAGGCTGTAAGGAAAACTGTTGGGATTTTGGGAAGCAGAGAATCACGTTTTGGTTTACCTATTCACAGTACGTTTGGCAGATAAACAGGAAAGTTAATTCCCTAGAGAGATCAATCCGGTACTTTTTTCAAGTGCTTTATGCAATATGCATCCCCTCAGCTTTGCTTGGAAAAGCAAAGAAGAGCTGTGAATTTCCACACGAAGATGCCTTTACTTCAATTAGTAACAGCACATCATTTTGGACTACAGCTCCCCAAAAAAGTGAAAAGCGGTTTAGTTCTCTCACCAATAGGTACCTGAGGCTGAACGATTAGGAGACTGCTTGCAAATCATCAAGAAAGGATGCTGCACTCAGAAATCACTGCTGAAATAAACTGCGTATTTCATTTTTAAGGTGTAAAAATTAAGATCTTTAAACAAATCGAAGCAGAGAGAATAAAAATGATTAATCAGGGAGCTTAGCTGGAAAGTATGCTATTTATATTAACAAGTGGCTGTCTTCTGAATCAACATTTCTCAAGCATAGCTCCTGCTGGGACACGACTGCGTAAGCCAGCTCTGAGAGCCCAGCGGTCCCTCTCCTGCAGAGAGCCCACTGAGGCAGCCTCAACAGCTCCGTCTCCCTTGCTCCGCTGGTGTGAATTCTGCATCCACAGCTATTTGTTTTGGGGCAGTTTGCCAGTGCCAAAGATAGAGCACCATCCGAGAATTTCTGTGAGGGTATGTGTCTTAATTAAGCAGGATAATGATAAAACTGACATGCCTTTGTGAGGCTAGCAAGCGGACACGAGTCCTGGAAGTGAAATACGTCAACCTCGATATACTTGTATAGCTTGAGATATTTAGATGTAATATTTGAACCTGTTCTCCTTCGCCTCTGAAAACAACTTCGCAACATAAGGGGTACTTCTTAACGCTAGTCCTTTGAGTGACAGTCTCTAACAAAGTACCTTGACAAGAAGAGTGGACACGGTCCAGATGTCAAGCGGGTCTGGATGGTTCCCGTGACCGTGGTGGTGCCTGCACCGGGCATCTGCCGGGGAAAGAGCCCCAACGCGCAACTTCAGCCAGCCACACGGTCTCCGCAGAGCATCTCGCCTTCAGTCTGGCTCACGCGTCTGGCACGGGATCATGGACCTGGAGGTGAACAGGGACGTGCTGGGAACATAAGTGGTGGGAAGGTGGCAGGCGGAAAAGGGGAGGTAGAAGCTAATGGTAAATGCCCCGTAAATCTGTGTGCAGCCGCCAGCACAGACCTGCTGGAGCCTCGAGAGCTTTGCTACAAAGCAGACAACAACAAAACACGACGCTTCAGATGCCTGATCTTTGATAGTACAAGCAGAATGGTAAAATGAGAACAAGAAATTATGAAATTAAGCAATTTTCATTTGTATAAATATGGAGACATATGTATCAATATATTTTTATAGGTTCCCGGTTATCACTTCTTGTTAAAAATATGTTTTAAACCCACAAAGATTTAACAAAACTTAACACTGAATGCGAAAGAAGTTGGAAGGAGCCTCGTGTAGGAGGCTATAAACTAAAACAATTGAGACTTCATGAGACAGGAGACAATCCTCACTTGTGAACAGTATTAAAACACCAACTTTATTCAGGAATACAGAATACATTTTTGAAGAGTTCCAGTTTACAAAAGTTTAAGACAAGGTTGGGTTTCAAAATACAACCTCCTGTAAAGCTTTTATGCAACATCTCCATTTCAAGTTGACAAAAACCCTCAAATCAGAAAAAAAAAAAAAAGGACAAATGAAGGCCACAGTCCTGTACTAGGATACATTCAGGCAGAAGCCAGCACGGTATTGAAATTCTTTCTGCAGTCCATACTTTAGTCCATGGTGCAATATATAGCCTTGTGTTACTAAAAAATATTTCAGATCTAGTGTGAACTGCAAGAAGGGCACTTGTCTTACTATTTTAGTTCCAGGCATTATACGCAAAGTAGTTTCCGATGAGCAACGGTTAAAAACAGTACTTGCCATCTGATCACCATGTTAAAACCACAGCATTAAATTCCTCCTTCATTTATACAATTTTAAATATTCATTAAAAATTAAATTCAGAATCAGTGTCCCTCTATCCTTTTCATCGTTAATAGTTTTTCTTATCTCCTAAAACCATTTGTCTTTCCTAAGATGTTTAAAAAGTAAAGCGCGCAAGATTAACAAGCTGCAGCATTAATTAAAATGAGAGTCATCATCTCTTTCCTCCACCCAGCTTCTAAATCTATCACAAGGGCCCTATTAGCTGTATCAAACTGAAGTGGTGTAAATAAAACTGATTTGACTTAAAAGGAGAGGAAGAATGAATGCAGAGTTATTTAAAAATCGCAGTGCAGTCAGTGTTGTCAGGTATGTCACTAGACAAGAGCCAAGGAAGTTATTCACAGGCTCGCATTTAAAAGCATTACTGCCAGCTTTCCATTCGCACAATACCGGAGAGGTAAACCGTAATTGGCCTTACAAGGAACTGCAGATTATTATCAAGCAGATTCACTACTGGCCTAATTTTAAATACACAGCACTCTGACTTCAGCAGAGGTTACAGGCACTCAAAACTCCTGAAATTTATTTGCTTATTTTTAAATAACCCAAATCTTACTGCCAACAGGCTAATCCAATTCCTTCATTTACCTCAAGTAGTCATTTTTTTCAAATTGTTTTGTTGGAATCATATTAATACCTACGCTGAGGAGAACTACTCATTACAGTGGTCACCATTCAATACGGATGTGGAATCAGAATTTGGCTCTGGAAGAAAACTTTAATTGGTTTTACTTTTGTCAGAATAGGTCTTTGAAATAACATCCATCTGTTTAAATATTAAGTATAAAGGAAAGCGCCTGGAAGACTAACCTCAAAGTAAAAGGTTAAGAGCAATTACAAACAATAGAATGATCAATTCCCATTTTACCGGCACTGAAAAGAAGTCCTACCACATGGTATTTCACGAACGTTTAACTTCAGTCTTAGAAGCTGCAGGATTTTAATGAAATATTTAATTTCATCAGCACAGTTGTTGCTACCATGCTTTCCCAAAGATTCCACTGAATAATGCAGTATAACGCTGTATTAACACTACTAGAAGTGACATGTTAGAAACATTTTCTGTGTGATACTAAGAGCAATTTCCAAAGAAACCAGCTAGCAAATCTGTTCTACAAACCAGAAAACCGGAGTAAGATGAAGCAACTACACCCCCCCCCAAAAAACCCCAAAGTTTCTGCATGCCTTTTTGGAACAAGATACTGAACTTCTGCACTCCTCAGAGTTCAGTGGTCCCCATAAGTAACAACAAAGAGGAAGACAAGACTTGTTTCTCTTTTTGGATCTCTAGGCAATGATGTCTAACAACACCCAGAGATGTAGTTAACAGCCTCCCAAACCAACATTAAATCAGAAAGGCACAATCTCCTTTTCTAACTCCTGTTCGCAAAACTAAAAGATTCCTATACAAAGATAAATACACCCTTAGCTGGAAGGGAAAATGTCACACCATTTAGAATGTTTTTTCCTTCTTTTTTTTGTAAAGTCCAAATGGATTATCTTAATGCAAAAGTTACACGAATATCTACAACCTGAAAGAGTATCTTTTTTTTTTATATATATATATATATATATATGTACATATATGACAGTGACTGACAGAGAAGGCAGAAGCAGGCTGTGCCTACTCTTTCCTTACTTCTTAGTGATGCAAGGCAATGTTTTTCAGATGCCACAGGCAAACAATATTTGGTTTGCATGCACCCTGGTGTCTTAGAATACACGTGGTGAAATGCAGTCCCCTGTGGAGGCTCGCAGGAGGGCTACGTGCCGTGTAAGTTACACTGGACGCAATGATTTAGCTTCACTAATACAGCCTTAGGCAACCTTAAAATTAAAAAGATGTCTAATTCTAATGAAACTACTGCAAACTCCTCAACAGTATGTTTTATAGTCCAGTATAATGTTTTAAAAACTGCAGCAGAAAAACATTATGGTTAATTCTGATACAGCATTATGTAGCTCTCTTACAGGGGCTGAGCAGAACCTTAATGAAAGGCAAGAGGGACAGCAGGGCCCAGCACTCACAGGAGACACTCCTGCGCCCACCTCTACTATTAACTCGGCTACGTACCCGAGTTTAACCTACCTGTAAAATAAAGAATAACTCTCTGCTATGTGACAATGACAACAGCCTACCTATCAAGTCGGACGGAGTCATTAATTAGTCAAGTCCTGCTTTGTGAAGGACAGCATAATTAACATTGCTTGAGCTCCCAGCAAGGATGAGATATGACTCGCTCTTTTACGCTGCTTTGCAAGGACCTCGGAGCATCTTCACCAATGCCCTTTAAGACAGGCTGCCCAAGCCTGTAATGAAAGGCTGCCATTAATCAGCTTTCAAAGTCAGCCAAGCCCAACAGCATTAGAATTCTCCCGTGCTCCCCACCGCCTCATCTCAGTCCCGGAATGACCTGTGCTTGCCAATTCATCTGGCCCCTGTCTCTTACATACCACGGCAGTAGACTCCAGAGATGGAAATGAAAAAAACAAAAGACGGGAAGAAAAATTCAGGTGTATGTGTGGGAGCTAAGACCGAACTTGAGTCGTTCCCCTACCTACAATCAAGCTCAAAAATTACTGGGTTCTGAGCATATAACGTTTGGGAAAAAGAAGTTACCTTAGAAAGATGGGGAAGAAGAAAGCAGAAGGTGTGGGAAGTCAGCTTCCTTCATTTCCATTAAACAGCAAAGTCTGTTTAAGGACACTATTCATTATGTGGAAGGAGGAGTGGAAAATGTGTCTGACAGACAAATATAAACAATTTTTCAAGGCCAACTTCCCTCTGGACAAGAGGAAGACACTGCCTTGTTTTCTGTATACTGAGCGCAAGCACAGCACTGCAGCGGCATGTAGCGTCACAGCTTACCTTCCCTCTTGCTACTCTGAATACCTTTACCTCTGAGATGCTTTCACACGGGTGATTCAACACTGTGCACTGAAACACGCTTCACAGGAGACCATTCCAGGAGTTAGGACAAACCAGACAGAAATAATTCTGGTTTTCTGCAGAAGCTAAGATTTCAACCAAATGAACAAAAATAATGGCAAACTCCCTAAAAACCAGTGAGAATACTCTAAGTGAGACTAATATTTTAGAGTTCTACTGGTGCAGTAGAACTAAACCTAGGCAATACACTACTTGCATACATACGCCCAGTATTAAACATGGGTATCCATGCATGTATGTATACATGCTGTAGACAGGGCCAATAAGCCCAACACCTTCCACTACATGTCTTGCTTTCAGTTATAAAACTAGTCATCCGCACTAAAGCTTTCTGTGATCGGTTGTTTGCCTCGGGCTGGTTTTGGTGTTCAAGATTTAGCTGAAACAGTTTGGGTTTTTTTTGGTTGGGTTTTTTTTTTGGTTTGTTGTGTCTTTTTCTTAAGAAGGAACACATGGAGTGATGTTGTTCCGCCACACATGAAAAGAAGTCTTGCGCTGGTTTGTTAAGAAGCTTCAGTGCCTCTATACACAGCCTTGAAATTTGACAGATAAGCCAACCTTTGTCGTGTTCCTGAGAAAACCCATGCAAATTTGGCCTAGATATTAGCATCTGGGGAAAAAACCTCATTTGCTCAGTTAGAGTTGTTGCATCCTCACAGGCTTAAACTTTAAAAATTACATTCACAGTGAGAACGTTCCAGGCCATGAGGAGAAGGGTCAAGTAGGACACTTTCTGCAATTTGAGCACTGCCAGGAAGCTAGCATTGGGCACCAGACCTCCAAGCAGAAAAACCGTCTCTGATGTGCTTCAGTGACCACCAGCTGGCACCAGACAGCAAGAAGAAACAGCTCGCACACCTTGGCGGGACAATCGGCAGTCTGAAAACAAGAGTCCTTCTGGCACAGTTTTTGTGTGCAACAGCTGTATAGATTATACATGCACATAAATACATTCATATACAGTAAATAGTCCGAGAAATACGTCACGTCGGTCCTTTGACACAGCACTGATGCTGCTCTTAGTCTGCAGGGGAACTTGCTCGCAGCAATATTGTGGAGAGCTGATGTGACTCTAGGTTTAGCGCTCTCAGCTCTGTCTTGGATGAGCCCAAAACGCAGAATTCAAATATTAACTGAGTGTGGATTCAAATCAAGTCACCATTCAGGCACATGTCCCCCAGAAACCTACTAGCCACAGCAGATTAACCCACACGGACTCGAAAAAGTAAGTGCCTTCCTGCCCATCCCACATACCGGAGCAGTTACACTTCTCTTTCAGCAATGTGGTTGACCAGAGAATCGCTTTGATCTGCTGTCCTCTCAAGAAGAGTTCTGTGGCCATCCATGCTGTCATGGATGTCTCTTGTCCAACTGCTGGCTGTGCCCAGAGGGCTGTCTGCCATCGGGGTGTCGGCGCTCACCAGGCTTCCCGTCCGAGATCGGTAAGGAGGAAGATCTGGCTGATTAGGGGATTCAGAACAATAAGGTGGTGGAGGAAGGTCAAACCAAGGTGGTCTGCTGTTGAGGTACACAACATAGTAAGAGGTTACTCAAAACAGTGGTATGGAAGAAAGTACATAGTTTTCCAATAACGAAAAAAAACCAAACAGGATTTCTTAGCTTTTCCATGATGACACCTATCAGGAGATCTCAAACAGACCTGCTTACATTATTCAGGTCATTCCAAAACATCCACACCACCACTGGGTACCAAGGTTTCTGGTCAAGATGAAACATAGCTAATTACATCCTGCTTAACACTCTGCACTCCACACTCCAATTCTCATGGGTATGCACTTCCAACAAATCTCAGCCTACCGTCAAAGACAGCTGCAAGAGGTAAGAATTTTTCCTGTATAACATTTACACAACCTGAGAAAGTGCTTTAAAACAAATAAGGTAAGTAGTAGATTTACACCTACAGATAATGCTGCGAGCACAAGAAAGCTCTGAGGAAACCTCCCATTAAGTGACAGAGATAAATGGCTTGTAGTCTACAAATAAATAACAAACTGATTTCTCCACATGACAAATCACTTTTGCTGTCATGGTGTCACATGCAGAGCAACTGCTAAGTAGGCACAGACAAGATGAGTACTGGATTCAGGAAAACTGGGTTTTTCTAGTAAACAATTAAATGGACTGAAGGGTTTAGCAGACTTAGAACAGGTCCTGGGAGCAATTAGCTCTGAAATTGCTTATGGTTTGTATCAGCTCAGGTGAGAAGTGATTACAATCTGGACAGCTGCTTATTTAGTTGTCCTTGCTAATGAAAAGATAATCATTATTATGAATATCAACATTAAGACAAGGGAGCTGCTGCCAAATGCAGCAGAGAATAGGAATGCAAATGATTATACTATCATTCTTAGATCCCAGAGTTCGTACTAAAAAATACTGACAGGGTGACAGTGAATAATCTGGATCATTAAGAGTTCATACCGTGCCCTTTTTACGTACAGAGGATGTCAGTCTAGGAGTTTTGTTTGGAAAGACTTTACAGACAGAGGTTAAAACAAAGGTTAATTATCTACAAATAAAACCAGTGTCGTAACTACAAAAACATCATAACCCAAACCACACCCAGCCACAAAACTTCAAAGCACTTTCAGCTATTTAAAATGAGGACTGCGCTTTCCATTTCGGAGCCCTGTTCTTTTCTTCTGTTGGTAAAGGGAAAGTAGTGCACAGCAGAAGGACCATACAATTTCTTTATATGAGAATTGAAGACCTCTCATCTCTACATATGCATCACACATGACCAGGGTAATTTTTTTTAAAATACTGTGACCCAGGCATTTTTTGGCAAAACTCCAAATGCAATTTTCATGTTTTGATTCCAGACTGGCACAGGATATCACTACCAGACAAGAGATACATTTCTTTGCCTTCTCCTGCCGTCCTCGAAATCTCTGCTACCAATGACAGGCGCTAAGAGAGCATGACTTAAGTTTGCCTTAAATCCCTTTAATACCAGTAACAGTAAGGGGACCTGAGGACCATCAATGTTTCGTATGCAGGAAGAGCTTAAATTTGCCCAAATTTGGCCCTATGCACATGACTGAACTGCAACGCTGTACTTCTGTCAAAAGCAGGGTTGAGGATAAATGGGGAGCAGCACAGATTAACGGAGCTGCAAGCATTAGTGTGAACCTTTGGTGAGCGCGGAATTAGCTCCTTCCTGTACGTACCTTTGGTCGAGCACAGCCTCTGAATAGGACGGTGGAGAGTCCAGGTCCACTGGCCTGTGGTAGGCCTGGTTGGACATGTACTGGATCCCATTGTTGACATTGTAGGTGACGCTGCAGTGGTGCGGGTGATCGAGGACCACCAGCCGGGACAGCAGGACCGGGTGCTGCAGTCTATGCACTGGCAGGGTCATGAGATTGTTGCGTTTCCGTTGGTGATGCAGGACTAAGGCAAGAAAGGCCACCACGAGTACAAAAATGACAGAGCTACCAATTATAGCATAGGTAATACTAGGGTAGTAAAGTAGCTGATTTTCTGAGGTCACATAATCTTGGCCGCTGCCAGCCTCTGCAAGACAAAAGGAAAAGGAAGCCTGAGATTTGCTTCGATATAAAACTGCTCTTAACCTGTGCTCTGTTTTCTGCTAACGCGTGCTATGAAAAAAAGCAAGTTTTTCTTTTTTCTTTGGATTGTGGAAAATGAACTTATTAAAAGCATATGCATGCAAATCAGAGATTGGCTGAGTACCACTCAGCCCATCCTCACCCCACAGTAAGTGCCAGCAGATAAACCACAAGGGAGACGCAAACTGGGAAAGAGGAAAATACACACTGTAGTAGGATGCACGTGCACCGTCATGAGAGTATCTCCCCCATCCCTACCTATCAGTCATAACTTTTTACTTCCAGAGGCGAGACACCCAGTTCCAAGGCATAAGCACAGTACCTCAGCTGTACCCAGCAAAGCACACTAGAATCAGAGATGTAAAAGGCCTCGTCTTTACCTTTAATGATAACTTACAGTGCAGTCAAAGTTTACATGGAGTTTATCAAAAAAGGCAGCAACTACATCCTGTGACCCACATATCTAACAGTCCAAAATAGGTAGGGGAGAAAAATATAGATAGCTGCTCAGTAAAGGGCGGTTAGTTGGATGTTTGTGATCAGCAGACTTCCTGCTGGAAAAAAATTCAGAAAAAGAAAGGATGTTGGAACAGCAAAACCAGTGATGTAAGCCTGGTAGATGTGATACCAGTAAGAGATGTGAAAGTCTAAAATCAAAGAGTGCAGTGAAAGAAGTGAATGCTAAAACCAAAACAAAACCCCCAAACCAAACAAAAAAAACCCAGGTTAGGATAGAACAAGATGAGGAAAAGACAAACACGAGCTGCAGTGAGGCCATGAAAGATCACATAAGTGAGCTTCAGTTTGAGATGGAAACGGTGAAGGCAACAGTTGGAAATGGTAACTGAGTGGCAGGGAGCGGCAGCAGAAGCACAGCCCTAAACAGCAGGATTAGAAGGATGATGAGAAGAGATGAGAAGACCAGATCCGAGGTATTTCAGAGAGCATATAGCGTATGTTTTATTTGCAGCAGGCACTGAGGAATCTGCAAAGTTACTGAGAACTGTAAGAGAAGTTACAGTTGGATTTGTTCAGAGTCATGATACAGGAGAAGGAATTCCTGCCCAGAGAAGCAAAAAGTTAATGGAATAATGACTTTGGACAACATCTGAACAGATCTTGAACTGTATGCAAAACTTATGAGAAAACACAATAAAAGGCAACAAAATGCAAAGGAGGAAAGAGGCTCAGAGAAGCAAAATGGCATAAACACACTGATTGATGCGACGCTGCCACACTTGACACCCGTGCCAGCACCGCAGAACCGTGTTCACAAGGTCATACAGCCTTTGAGTACTGTTTTCTTTTTTGGGGGATAATTTCTATTTCTGTGCGGGCTGTAACTCCTATAGCCTCAAAAAGAAAACAACTATTCTGACACAAGACATTCATCTACCTCAAGAAAAACAAAAGGCTGAGTAAAACCCAAACCAAACAAACCCAAACCCTTGACCTCCAAAATCCACACAATTACAAGAGCACTATCCATCCAAATTCTTCATTTCCATTTGAGTCGGTGGCGAAGCCTGCAGTAGCAACAACTGAACAGGGAGCTTTTGCTAGGACTCAAGGAAAAAAGAAGAATTTATCTCTGGAAGAAAGGGCAGGCAACTCAGGAGGAGTACAGGGACCTTGTTAGGTCATGCAGAGAAGAAATTAGACAGGCAGAAGCTCATCTAGAACTTAATCTGGCTACTGTTGTAGAGGGACAACAAAAAAGGGGTTTACAAATATGTTAACAGTAAAAAGAAACCCAAGGAGAATATCTATCCTTTAATGGATACAGAAGGGAATGTTTCCACCAGAGATGAGGAAAAGGCTGAGGTACTTCATGCCTTCTTTGCCTCAGTCTTTAATAGGGAGACCAGTTATCCTCAGTGTACTACTCAGTTATCCTCTCTGTACTCCAGCCCCCTGAGCTGGAAGGCAAGGATGAAGAGCAGCATGTGCCACCCTTAATCCAGGAGGAAATAGTGACCTACTACGCCAACTGGACACTCAGAAATCCATGGGACCAGATGGGATCCATCCAAGAGTACTGAGGGAACTGGCGGAGGTGCTTGCCAAGCCACTGTCCATCACTGGTCAGCAATCCTGGTCCCAGATGACTGGAGGCTTGCCAGTGTGATGCCCGTTTACAAGAAGGGTTGGAGGGAGGATCCAGGGAACTACAGGCCTGTCAGCCTGACCTCAGTACCTGGGAAGATTATGGAACAGTTTGTTTTGAGAGCACTCGCACGGCAAGTCCAGGACAAACAGGGGATCAGGCCCAGTCAGCATGGGTTTACGAAGGGCAGGTCCTGCTTGACCAACC
>JANZLQ010000032.1:25796742-25807502 GCA_026212715.1 Elanus axillaris
GGGAAGCGGTTGAGTCACCGTTCCTGGAGGTATTCAAGAAGCACGTAGACAAGGTGCTCCGGGACATGGTCTAGTGGGCGTGGACGATGGTTGGACTCGATGATCTTGAAAGTCTTTTCCAAACTGTGATTCTAATGCAGAAGGCTGGACAGTAAATCTTAACATACCATTTTTCTTTCTTTCACCTACCAAGTAAAACTGCTTTTTGGTCACTCAGAATTGCAACTGAACCACTTACAAATTTCTCTAGCAACAAAAGAATGAAATATATACCAACTGTGTCTGGCATAATAGAAGAGCTTTCTTCAAGCACCCATTGTTCTGCATCAAGATGCTCTGGGTATTTCTCTCAGTGTTTGTTTTTGGTAGTTCACTTCCATGGTTAAACACCAAACCACATTTTCCAGCATCACTAAAAATAACTTACGCATTAGTTAGGTAAGATAATACAACATAAAATGGCTAATCCTTTAAACATCTCCATTTTAAATCGTAGATATTTTAGTAAGAAGGGATGAGATGGGAATGAAAGACAGTACCAGTATTAAAAGAACATGATTATCGGTCCTGCTACTGACTATGAAAACTACCACTCCTAAATAGATCTGTTTTACTGCTGACGCCACTACAACCACAGACCAGAGCTTTGCGGGCCAGCCGCAAGCCGCACAGTTTTCTTCATACCTAGTGTCACACCTCAGCGAGGATCCTTACTAAATTTATTTCCCCGTGCAACTGTGCTGGAGAGAAAGCAGAAGTCATTGTTACTGGTCAACACTCGGTCTCCGGCTCACTCAGTAAAGTGAACAAAGTCTGCATGAAGAATATAAATCAAAACAGAAGGGAGGAAGGGAATTGACATGCATTAGTAATTTTAATTATAGCTCATCACATATTGCTGTGACATTCCCTAAATTTACCAGCTGAGAAATGAATTCACATCACATATCATGGACATGGGCCAGCATAGGGAGTATAGTGACAAGCAGATCATTTTTATGGAAACATCAACAAGTTTCTTTGCAAGGAATGATACATGGATGAATAGCACTACCTTCAGTGCAAGGAAGGTAAATATACTACAACATCACAGTAAAATACCACAAGACTTTCACCCAGCTTGGCTCACTGGTTACAGCGCGTTGGCATAAGACTGAGTACAGGATGCCTTTGCAGACCTGATGAGACCTAATTAGTTACCATGGGATCATTCTGCAGCAGCACAGTTCCTTCTCTTTATAATCTTCATCTTATTAAAAAAGTGGAAAAACGAGAGAAGTGAATTATACGTCAACTGCATTTAAAAACTTTTAAGGTTATCCGACGGTTTAGTGTAGCATCTCCAAGTCCTGCACAAAAAGCCTCCATAAATCCAAACAGATTAACTAGACTGCTGAAGAAAAAATATTTTGTCGAAAGTCAGATCGGATCTGATGACCGGCTTTAGGACAGTCTGAAACAAAACATCTATTTTATCTGTTTTTATGATCCTTTTCATAAAACAACCACCCACATATCTTGCAGAGATTTTAGGTAAATTTGCAATTAACATGCCGTTTTGGAGCTTTGGGATTACTGTGGCTAACGAAACAGCATTTGTTTACCAGTAACTATTCCTTTTCGCGTTTTTAGATCTGTTGCCTGTATTCGGGTTTAGTTCACCGTCTCTCTGAGAACAAAAGCAAGCTAAGAGCATGCCTACACTAGGGACTACAGGTCTGTGCACAGATCTCGGAACCAGAAGCACAGCTGTGAAGGTGCTGGTTTGAACAGTGCTAACTGGGGCGGCCTTTGAACTGGCCAACACAGCCATATGGCTTTCGGGAACCGAATTAGCATCTCCCATCAGTTCAGCTGGTTCTAAGCCGTGTCTCCCCAACACGGAGCTGCACCGAGGAGTACAGATACATCCCGTGAAGGTGAAAGAATCTGGTTTATCTGTCAAGTGCTCCTTCTTGTGCCCCGGGCAGCGCTGAGTACTTTGCATGGAGACACTCTCTCTCCCCACGCAAAGAATCCAGCTCCCTAAACATGCGTAGTCTTTATACCTTTACAGGGACAGACATGGAGCCTGCCGTATTGCTGAGACAGAGTTCTGCCTGGCGAGATTCAGCTATCATCAAAACAAAGTCTTCTTCCACCACCATAACAACCTTATTCTTGCCTTACAAGTGGGTTTTCTGGGCCAAGAAGACACAAACCTAAGGTTCCTTAGCAAAACACGCTTGCAAGTGAAGTCCAGTGCTATTTTGCTTCTGCTGTGGTGTAGTTTAAACCAAGAAAGACCAACCTCCATTTAACCTCCTTTTTCTAGCACAGTCAGTAAACCCAAACCCACAAAAGAGGCCCAGGTATCATTAGTTTCATATCAGCACTGCTTGGCTTGCCGCCCTAGAGAGGGCACTTCCCATTCAAGGAAAAGAAATGAATTGCCCTTAATGGTCTTCCAAAATAATGCTCCAGCAAGAAAACTGCTCTAGAGCACAGCTAAAACAAAAGTAGCAGAAATATGAGACAGTTCTGCATACAAGACACTTTTACATCAAGTTTTTTCTTCGTCTTACGATATATCTGATTATGTTGAAATGAATAACTTCTTGGTAATTCCTTGGTAACATTCTGGGTTTTTTTTTTGTAGAGGCAGGTGAGTACACAGAGGTGTGGAAGGGAATGATGGGTACCTAGCTGAGACTGCCCGATGAACCTCTATCCATTTTGTGCACGCTGTAACAGGGAGAAGGGGAGATATAAGAACACTCGAAAAATCTTAGCTGGACATGCGTGACTACTTTAGAGAGAAAAAGCCACAACTCTTTAGTTCTGCTCTAGTAACTTTCAGCAAATATTTACACATCACAGGAGTCATTGAATTTCTTGATTATTCAGTCATCTTCTCCCAGAAACAGCAGGTATTATCCAGGCAGATTTAAAAAGTTCTGCCTACTCTGCGAGTAAAGGCAAATTCACAAAAAAGGCAAGTGGGAAAGCTAATTTAGCTTAAATTCATGGAGTATTTATTCTTTCATGCTTCCCTCCCCCCCCCCTTAAGAAGATCTATGTTTTCTAATCATGCCACATACAAACAGTTTATCAATGCCACTTAGGCCTATTAAACCTTATTATCTGGGAAAAGCTGAATTCACAGATTAGAGATTTTTGGAGTGTAAAAAGCTTTGTGAATAATTTAGGAAAAGACTGATAAAGAAAAAATAACGGGTTGTGCTCAGAGGGCTATCTTCTTGACTGTGAACAAATTTGCTGTCTCCAAGTTTTTAAAAAGATC
Organism: Elanus axillaris; assembly: GCA_026212715.1. Lineage (NCBI taxonomy): Eukaryota > Metazoa > Chordata > Aves > Accipitriformes > Accipitridae > Elanus > Elanus axillaris. Next base: position 25,800,026 of record JANZLQ010000032.1, read on the forward strand.
TGAGAGTAGCTGCATTAAGTCTGCCAGACACAGGGATGAGGGGCTATTACTTTATCTTTTGCAATCCTCTGCTCAAACCTGGCTTTTCATAATTAGTCAGAGAAAAAGCTTTTGAAATACGTAATCTGAGCAGACATCTGTAGCCTTAATGAGCACGAGTCACGGTCCATCTCTGACAAAGATGCTACTGTAACACATTTAAATTCCAGCTGGTTAAGGACCAGAGCTGCAGCTCGGAAGGTTAAAGATCACAAAAATCAAATACTGACAGGCAGACCCTCTGCGCATTATTTACTTTTTGTGCTGGGATTTCCTGGAACATCCAGCGAAGTCTCCAAAAGCTCTTAAACTTCTCATCCTTGATGATTTTATGTCCCACTAAAACAAGTCTTATGTAGATTTTGTGCTTTTTATTCTGGTGATGTCCTTTCTAATCCAGTTATCTTTTTTCCCTACTGTCCTTCTCTAAGCCTCCAACAAGATCTAGCCCAGACACCACAGCACCTTGACTTCATGGAGTTTCATGCTCAGTTATCATTTGTTCCCCTCCCCAAGCAGCTTCTTATTTCCCTTAGACACCCAAGACAAGGATTTGTTTTCAACTGCATTCAAAGCATGTTTCTACCCTGCTTTGGTTTTCTCCATTTCGGGCACAGAAGAGAGATGTCTTAATAGAGGCATTACACATACTAAACAGACCTTATCTATGGGAATTGGCCAAAGTAGTACAATATGATTACAACTTTGCTTACCAGGTACTTGGTAAATGGGTAAGATTTCTGGGAAAGCAGCAGGATGAAACCCCAAGCTCCTTCCAAGTAGGTCTAAAACAGTGATGGCTTCACACCCGGACAATACTCATCTGCACAGATATCCTGGCTTGAAACGGCACCAGGTTACTCTGTGTTTCACCCTGTGCTAATCACAAGTGTCCCCAATACCCATGGAGTAGAACTACGGTAGCCAGCGCCGTCCTCGAGCTGAAAAGTTGGAGCAGAGGGTGACTCTATTCCCAGCTCTTGAAGTTGCCCATCAGGTCATTTTCTCCACCTCCGCCTGGCTCCCTGCCCTGCTGTCCCCACCTGAGAACTAGGTCATGATGTTCTTGGGCTGTCAGGACACTCTCCCAAGCTATTCTGTACTGACGAGAACTACATTTTCCTCAAAAGCAAATATTTCAAATTAATATTTCAAGTATTAATCAGAAATCTATACATCACTGTGTGCTCTGTCTTTGCCTATTCTTTCAGATGACTGAAAAGACATTCATAACCTTACCTGCATCAACAGAGCAGGACATCTAAATATGGAGAACTTGTTATCCATCCATCCATCCGCACAAAGAATTTTTTTTAATCATTTTTGGTATTAGTGTGACGCCTTGGAGCTCCAGTAATGAAATAGGATTTCTCTGTGTAAATGTACTCTACAGGCTCCGAGCAAGATGACAGCCACTGTTCCACAGAATTTAAAGCTAAGCATAAGACTTGGCACTATATATAGTTACAAGTCTATACAACTAGCCAGCAAGACACAGATAAACCTCAAGACAGCATTAGTCAGCAGAATTAGCAGCAGTCTCAGCACGTCTCATGCCGCGCAGGAGAATGCATGTGTTACCTGTGCCCTCCTCCCCAGACTGAAACCCCTGATCCTGACCATGCGTTACAAGAGCAGAGCTTTCAAGTCTTTGTGGCTGGAAGAGCAGCTGAGTCGTCAGACTGAAGATCAAGAGCCTCACCTCTCACATGCCCTCCTTTTTATCTTCTGCAGGGTAGGATAATTATTCCATGCACTTCACACATCTCCGTTTAAATGTAAAAAAAGAAAGAAAGAAAAAAAAGGGAAGCGGCAAACGGAGCAAGTAAGTAGAGAACTAAGAAATACTTAGCAGTAGCCATGGCAACTAAAGTTCTAAAATTAACTTGGCAGCAATGTAAAAACCTGCAAAGCCAAAATCTGCCATCAAGCACGGAAACAAAAGGTCCAGGCTTGGCATCTGGATGGAGGCCAAGGAGGAAATTAAAGTGTTACTCAAATGCAGTTCAGGATGACTCCAACATTGATCTAAGCAGCATTTCCTGGACACGTGATAGCCCAAAAGGCTAGTGGTATAATTTGATTAATTCACAGCCAGTACAGAAACTGCCCAAAAGCAGGGGCAGAACATAAAAAGGATGAACTTTCTCCTAATAAGGTTGTCTTCTCTAAACAGAGGGGTTCAGTGACTTCTGTTTGTCTCCTTTTTCTCCTTTGCTAACGGCGGGTGACCATCAAGGAGACTGCCACGAAGTTAGTTACTATACACTTCTCCTAACACTTTATGACAGGAAGATGCCACTCAGCAAGAGCCTGATGCACTGAAAGCTCTAGGGGCTCCCGCAACCATCATCTTCCTCCCTGTCACTAAATTAAACCTGTTCTACAAAATGAAAATCTCAAATAGCAGCACCACTAAAAGACTCTTTGGTGGACCAAGCTTATAAAATAAAGCAAGAACATGCTTCAAAAAGAAAAACTGTATTGTCTTTGTAGCATAAACGTGCTCTCGGTGCTCCTGCCAAGACCTACTGGCAGCATCCCAAGCTCTAGCCCCAGTGCAAGCACTGTGCCTAAGCTGGAGTAACAGCCACTGATCTCGTACCACAGCCTGCTCCGTCCCCCTAATCTCCCAAGAGAACTTCTAATCTCACCTCGTTCCAGTCACAAACAGTATTCCCCAACGGCAGGAAAAGTCCAGATTTTGGGTCTCTGGTTGCTGTGTAATCCATCGTGTACAATTAATAAGTAGTATTCTATAGTCTTGAAAGTTAAAACAAAATAATGTTTTAATGGAAAAGATAACAGAACTGTGAAATTCAACCAACAAGATGCAAGCAGACTCACAGTTAAGTCTCCAACATCAGATTTATCTTCACTCCTTTAACTAATGGCATACCAAATATATTTTCTACCAAATACCCTTGGCAACACTGGCAAATCTATGTGCAAGTGCACCGTCCTGTCTTCTGCAAGGGTTAATTGGAATAACAGAGCTCTGAGGTAGGTAAGAGCCTGCACATGGTATCAGCTCCCTGCCAGCACAGAAGCATGCTCTACCTTGATTAATTCTGAAAGGTCTTAAGCAGTCTCAAGTCAAAAGCATGAAGGAAAATAGATTTGTCAAAGGACATGGGCAGCTTTACCTTTCCTATTCCCTGAGAGTTTAGAATCCAAGTTTCCATGACACGCTCGGCTAACATTTCTTGGAATCATTTGAATATCTAGGAGGAAAAAACCCAACTCACACCAAAAAGTAAACTAATTAAAATGAAAATCAGTGGATGAAATGCTTGTGTTTTTATCATCTATCAACGCTGAAACTAAATTATACCACGTTGCAAAACTGTTACCAATTTATCTTGGGTGATCTACACGCCTGCAAAAACACATGTTATTTCAATAGAATGTCTGGAAAAAGCTGAATGTGGGATGCTGCACAGGACGGACAGATGAATTGCATTTTTACAGAGTTTATTATGGAGGTTGGTAAGAAGAGGCACACGCTGTTCAGCTAGAACGTGTACATTAACTTTTTCCTAGATGCTGCATCAGTGGTATGGACAGCTGGTGCATAAGAAGGACACCAAGGCTTGAAGAGATGTAGTGCAGGCAGGGTTTACGGAGCCTGCGGTCAGCTACACTTGGCCAGAAACACTGCTTAAGTGTGATTGAGATATACCGTGAAGTCAGTTTTTAATCAGCTTTTAAATTTAGTCTACTCATTCAAGGACTGTATGGCTCTTTAACAGCTCTGCTTTTTGAAAAAGTGTTAGTACAAAGTCCATGCCCTGCCTTACATACTACTAGTATCAATCCTATTTTTTTCTAGAATTGTGAAAAGGAAGACGTGGTGTCAGGTATGCAGTCCACACAGCTTCACTCATTCAAGATGGTGTCCTAGCGATTTAGCAGGTTGTGCTCTTGAATAAAAAAAGAATCCAGACAGAAAGCAGAGACAGACAGGACCTGCTAGGCTGCCTAGCCCCTTTCCTAGGGTCACGCTTCACACCACCCATTCACACCCACCCAACGCCCCTTCGCTGACCGCTTCTAGGATGCAACAGAGGAAACGGGTGGCAAATCCATTCTAGCGACAGCCCTGCAGGCTGCCCTGTCTGCCTCTGGGAAGCCCAGGGAGACTGGAGAGGAAAGCAAGATCACGATGCCGGGGTGGATTTGGGTAGATGCACAGTTCAAACCAAGATGGAGCTCAGTGCTTGGTTCCACCAGAGAAAGCGCCCACGTGAAGTTACATCACGAGATGCTTTGCTTCTTGAAGTTATCCTGACTTCACATTACAATTGTTTGACATACCAACTAATGTTTCCTTCCAGCTACACGCTCTGTAAACGCAGGATAAACAGCAAGAAATCTTGCCAAACAGTGGCCTCGGTAGCTCCACTATGTTCAGGTTATACCTTCGGGAAGGTCTTAAGAAACATCATACTTGGTTGCAAATCGAACTCTAAATCTCGCCTTTAATATTAGAAAAAAGTAACAAAGCATAAACCACGATAGCAATGATGACAACAGTTGGTTGTGAAAGTAGCTATTGCATAGCCCTGTTTGGTCTTCCTTATCACAAGACACGGGCTATCTAATGCCAGGGAAAGCAAGTGGGCAGAAAAAAGAAAAAAAGAGAAGCAAGCAAAGGAAAAAAAAGAAAAAAAAAAAAAAGAGAAGCAAGTGATGCAAAGAAGAAAAAAAGGAAAAAAGCTGCATTTGAAAGGTAGTGTACACAAACGGGACACCAATGAGCATCTGGAAGGCATTAACACCAGGAAGAAGATAAACTTGTCCTTTTCATCCTCTGCTAAAAATCTCACTGATCAGAAAATACAGCACTGAAAATAGGGAGTGGGAGGGAGCCATCCAAAGACTGTGGCTGCCAGTGGTTCATTAGAAAATGGAAAGCTTTTCAGGGGGGCCCAAAGGGCTCTGTTCTGAATCTGATACTATTCATTAACTACCTGAATGACAAGTAGAGAGAATATGTCTATTCAGCTTGCTGTTGGGCAACACAAGCACCCTGCTAGACAAGATTAAAATTCAAAATGATCAGAAAACAGCGGAGATGGTCAGGATCACTTGTAGTCAGGTGTCAGCAGAGAACAGGGTGTTAACCGGCAGTGAAAAATGCAACCCCAACAGTATTCAGCCCTAGCAAGGTGTCTGCTGGAGTATTTATCCAGCATGGGACATCACACTTAAAAAAAAAAGCAAAGATGAATCAGAGCTTGGTGGAGAAGAGCATAAATTATCACATGTCCGTAGGACACTAACTACCAAGAAAGGTTGTAAGAATCAGGGTTGTTTAGGCTGAAGAAAATATTGCAAAGAAGCTTTTAATATTTTTAAATATAGAAGTTTGAAATGAAAGAAGATCAAAACAATGCCTGCTCCAACCAGCGATACAAACTCAGTGCTTTCAAAAGCTGCAGGAAAGTGTCCCAAACCACTAACACAAGAGATCACAGCTTTATTTCACACGCCTAATTGATCAGAGCCGCTACCTTCGTCTGCAAGTGAACAGTAGTAGCACCACCTGACTCTATGCCTTTAGATTTCCAGTTACCCTGACTGCTCTGATGGCTTTATCGTAGGGACTATCATCCTTTATGTCATCAGGACAGTTTCCCAAAGTTTTTCTGCAGAATATAAAAAAAAAAAAACCCTACAAATTTTAAGTACCTACAAGCCAGGCTGAATCCAAACCCATTTGCCCCCAAAGGCAAAGCACCACAACAACCTACTATCAACTCCCCAAGCCAGACATTTAGCTCTGGTGTCGGACGCAGCTTGCCATGTGGCAAGGACAGCGAAGGACTGGAAGAGATCGCCTCGAGCTAACAATGGTCTAGACGCCTCTTTGGAGGTACCCTGGGGCCTCTGACAGTTCTGAATGTATGTGCTGGCCTATAGACCAAAACCACCCCCCAAAACCTCCAGCCGTGCCAATCAAATAACCCAAAACACCCCATAAACCCCAAATTTGGGTTATTTCTCCAAGTGAACTGACAAACCTGCCTTAGTTTCACCTAGCCTGTCTTCGGATAAACAGAAGAAAGACCGAAACCACCCTCTAGCAGTGAGGATGGATCTCCTATTTTGAAGAATTTTATATCTTACTTGTTGCATGATCCCATTCTACCGCCAAGTGCAGTAGAAGTTCATACTTCATTGACAAATCTATAAATTCTACAAACCTTAGAAGGTAACCATGAATTCATAAAGGAAGAAGGAGCTCATCTCCTCCCTCAATGTGCAGAGGGAACTTGGATAGCTTTCCTCTGTGGATGGACTCAGCATAACATTTCAGACAGTAAATCAGGTTGTTACAGTACCTGGGACTTTATCCAGAACTCTCATTCCTCTTTTTGACATACGCATTATAAAAATTTTGGTCTCACTTCAGCAAGTTTTCATATAAATAAATTAAGCAAAAAATATCTTTAATTACAGAATGAAGAAAATTGCTGCACTTGATGAAAGGCTGTTTATTCAGCACTGACAAATGCAGCCTAATGAATGTGAGAGTGCCAGATTTTATTCTCACTGAAGATGCAGTCTTGCTTTTTGTTTCCACAGAGACTGTGGAAACATTTATTTTCCCTTTGACCCTGGCTGACTGACTGAACCAGTCATACCGAATTGTGCAGTTCTTGATATGAAAAGCATGTGTACAATGCAAGAAAGAAAAATGTATTTTAAAATTTGTATTAAGAGGCAAGAATCATAAATTATTAATCACTATGTCAAGATAATTACAGTATGCAAGGACAAATGAAGAGATTTTTGCTAGCATACTTATAGTTCACATTCTGCATGGAAAGACTGGAGGCAAATAATAATGATTAGTACAGCTAAGCGTAGTTTAAAAGGCACTGAATTAGCTAATGTGTCACATGAATGAACACTTATTGACAGAATCTTGGTCTAATGCATAACAGTGGTAAAGAAGGTTAACAGAAAACTGGCTTATCACAAGCAAAGGATATAAAACATATTGTTGCACAATTCTACAAAACCCCAAGGAAACCACATTTGAACGCTGGCATCTTATTTTGGCCAGCTTATTTGAAGACAGACAGAATTAGGTTGGTGAGAGTACAGCATGAGAAACAAAGATTGATAAATGGAGAAACAGGGCTTAAACATCAAGAAAGAAAAAAGTAGGATTTATTCAGTCCTGAGAAAAGATGATTAAGAGGAGACATGATTGAAGTATTTAGAATAGCCACAGGTTATAAAAATTAAGCTCAGGGACTCATTTTTAGATTGTTGGGCAGACCAGAACTAAAGACGACAAGGGTAAAAGGGAATAGATGCAGGGGACAAACTTAATGATACACTTCTGTGCTGGTTCGGGCTGGGGTCGAGTTCCTTGTCTTCCCAGCGGCCGGAACGGGGCTGTGCTTTGGATCAGCGCTGGAGA
>JANZLQ010000032.1:25809850-25829234 GCA_026212715.1 Elanus axillaris
GGGAGCGGGGCTGAGCCGGGAAGGAGGCCGGGCTGGGGGAAGGGGTTCTGCGCTCCGGCTTCACTGCCCGTTATCCCTCTTCTGGTTTTTAATATTTATTAACTTAATAAATTAAATCAATTATCCCCAAGTTGAGTCTGGTTTGCCCGTGATGGTAACTGGTGAGTGAGTTCTCTCTGTCCTTACCTCGACCCACGAGTGTTTAGTTGTATTTTCTCTCCCCTGTCCAGCTGAGGAGGGGAGCGGGAGGGCGGCTTAGGTGGGCACCTGGCCTCCAGCCAGGGTCAACCCACCACATCTTTAAACGTTTTAAATACACAAACAATAAAAGGTGCACTTTGCTTTCATTGAGCTTTTCACAGAAGTTTCAAGAGCTGGAAAATTGGAACACAATGGTTACCTACGACTCATGAAGTGACAGATGACCTGGAAGACCTCTACACAGGAAAAATAGATCCTAAAATGGCAGTTTCACACTCTGGGGCGTGACTACCCTGCCTCGGGAGTTTCACAGCACTTTTGAAGGGATTAAAACAAAGAACAGCCTCCATAACTAAGCCAGCTAAAAGTTTAATTAAATACAATTGCTTGCTGTGCTTCCCTTCCCCAAACACCTTCATGCATATTCATCACTCTAATTACAGCAGTAAAAAACTCCACAACTAATTATGCCACACTTCTCATCTTCTATATGCCTGGATTTTTTTACATAATTAGTACTGAAATTAATTGCAAGTTAGTTAATTTTGCACTTTGTCGTTTCAAGCTTAATTGAAAATCAAAATTTTTCAAACCAACTCATTCTTGTAAGCACGGTGCTTTTACCTCAAATGGTGCCATACACCAAAGTGTTCTTTTAATTGCTTTTAGTAATGTAGCATAGAGTCCTGGCAATGTAGCATAGAGGAGTACTGTAAAATTTATCATTTAAAATAAGAGTGTTCCCCTAATACATATTTACTGTATGCTTTTTAGTTGTACACTCTTCAAAGAATATTCAACCTGCCTGCTGCCACTTGGCATCTCATACAGTACATTAGCACGTCATCCCCTGAGACACCGGCTACTCCATCAGTGCCACAATTAGCTTAGATCAAGCTCAAACCTGGCATTTTCTTTGACTGTGGTTCAAACATTGTGCCTGGTATTTCGAGGGTCACTAATGATTTCACTTGTCCAGTTCTACGACAGATTTTGAAAAAAGTAACAAACATTTCTTCCCTGGAGAGGTGGGGGAAGAGGAAGAATCAAATAGGAAAGCCAAATTTTGACTCAGCCTAGAAAAATAATTGCCCAGGAGTACCGGCTATGCATGGCAAACCTTTGAATTAACAGGTCAAAGTCTTTCAGAGCTATAAGCAAGCATTTACCAGGGTCTCCTCATTTGCTGGGGTAGTCCGCTTCAATTGCGCACATGGTGTTTTATTGATATGGGATATGCCTTTTATGAAGGCCACTATACAATGTAAAATCTTGCTGTCTACTAAAAAGCATCTAAATTCCATGCTGTGACAGCAGACGCAAGGTGCAGAAGCCCTGGACGGGAGCCCCAGCAATTTCCAGAATGCAGCTGGCACTCAAACAGGACCAGTAACGTGTCTCGGCAAACCAGAGGACATTTCAGAGGCGCATACCACATAATCCCATGTAAATCAGTCAACTATTAAGGTTATTTTCATTTAAACCCATGCCCTTAATACCTCATAATACTGACAATATTAGCTTTTTGGCCCACTGAAATAATTCATTACTGTTTAAACCAAAACAACGAAGCCAACTCATCTGTATTTCAAACACCTTTTCCAGCTTAACTCTGAAGTTTCAGTCTCGCTGGGTTTAATCAAATTTAAGTTTTTTCATCCATCAAGAAATCTTGGAAATGTCTAATCAGATGGTAGATTTTCAAAAGGACAAGAGAAGTTTGCAAACAGAGCGCTTGTTCCTTACTCCTGTACCGTTTCTACAAGCCACTTACTTAACTCAACGGGTAAATTTTCTCGTATGATCTTCCAAGGCTTCCCTACAAGAACCAGAGAGAGTGAGCGGCAACAACGCAAGGTGGACAGTTTATAGGCTGACTCCTTCAGAAAGCAAGTTCTTTTCAAACGTGTGGCTTTTACTTAGAAACCAGCCCATGAGCAAGATGTCACTACCTAAAGGCAATAAACCAAGTTTATCAGTTTGGCAATTCTGCAAAAATTCCTGTTGCTCCAACAGGGCAAAATATTTGCCCACAATACCTTTGTCACAAAGACCCACAGCACAGGCTATCCTGCCAGGAAGGGAATCACTACCGCTAACTTTTCTTCCAGTTATCTACAGTGAAGACGGGTGTCCTCAAAAAGCAAAAGGCTGAGGAGGAATACCTCAGATGGCACAACGTCAATCAACGAGAGCTTTCAAAAGACTGGTAAGAGCAACTACATCTGAATGTGTCCAGAATGTTTCAAAATCTTGTCACAACAAAAATCAGATCTGACACTTAATCCCATCATCTGTGTTGGAAACCGCTTATTAGAGCACAGGACAATAGCGCTAAAGGCTTGAGCAATGCAAAGTTGTACAGCAGGCCACAAAGCTGCCTTGGACCACGTCTACAGCACGAGACAGAAAGGGACTTTCATCAGCTCAGGGGCAGGCGTACATCATAATCACCAGAGTAGCTATTACAAGGAAGGTGGAAACTTAACAGCAAAGAGGAATTCCTCATTTCAGAACTCCTGAGTGAAGAGCGAATAGCGAGTTCCCAGGGTGGATGGGGACTAATTAAAAAGGTAATTAAAAAGAAAAAGCACTGAAAGTCAAGAGCCCAAGAATGCCAAAAAAGCACTTTCAGTAAGTGTCATAAGGACCTATGATTAGTGATCCCTTACCAGTAAAGCAAATGAATACAGCATTTGTTATGTCTCAGTAGTCTAAGAGCTGTTGAACCTGTGAGCCACGTGTGTGTTATTATCTAGGAGATTCTGAACAAACCAGACTGGTACACTGTCACGAAACGATGATTTCTGTTTTACAGATAATTTGCAATTCAGTGGGGAAAAATCCCTATTTGTTTACCATGCCCAATTTAAAAAGTGAAGCAAAACGTAAATTCAGTTGCATACTTTGATAAACTGACTATAGTTAAGTACTTCTAAGCACACAAAACTGCAAAGCTCTTTGTAAACAAGTCTAAAATTTTCTTAACCAAAGAAATTCTTTTGCTTCATTCTGCTTATGGCTAGCCATAGTATTACAGAGATATATACACAAAAATACAATGAATGGTTTGGTGTGAAACGAATCAAGTTTTTATGTACTCTGCATCTTTCATCTGATGGAAGTCTTCTATGCTCTTATTCAAGACTTGGAAAATACCTGCTAGGAATATTCCAGGCTACTGTGTATTTCCTAAGGATTTCTCCATGCATACCTGCGTACCTACATACTATACTAAGAAACAGTTTTAAAACCTAAAAAGACAAAAGAAAAAAAAAAGAAAATCAGATTATGTCAGTCTTGCAAATGTTGACTGTCATTTATCTCAACTGGCCCACCATAATACTTCTGCTTTAATTAAGTATCAAATCAGTCAAGTAGACATGCAGATTTAATTCTTGCTGAGGTTTAAAATGAGCTTGTTTCCCCTTGAAACCAGTGAAGGTTAGCAGGATGACCTCAGTCTAATGGAAAATCCTCAGTCTGGCAAGATGCTGGACACAGGAATTTGTCCCTTATGGCACAGTTTAAATACCATTCTCAGTAATGCAATGCTCACAAAGAAGTACTCATTTAACAAGTTTAATCCAAACATACCTGAGGTCTATGGCAACTGAACATTTGATGGAAATAAATGAACTGGACCGTTACAGGGAAATGGCCTATTCAGCCTTAACTTTGTCAGCTCAGTAAGAGTGTACCTGATGTCGGAAGTCCCTAAAACATCTTCGAGTTTGATGGGTATTTTTCTCCTCTGACTCGTTACTCTCACCAACCGTTTCACTCGGCCACCTTGGCACAGGAGCCAGGGGTCAGGTCACTTCAAGTGAGACGGTCAGAGCTCTCATAGAGGACAATGGGTGGTACAGGAAAGGGGAAAGAGAAGAGGAAAGCTAGGAAACAACTTTGAGCCAGAAGTGGGAGCGGAGGCGACAGAGGAGTCTTTCAGGCCACACAGCATCAATACAAAGTGTTTCCCACCAAACACTGGGAATGAAGACTGTCACCTTGAGCAGAGCCTCTGCAGAGCTTCTTGTTCACATCAAGGGTTTGGAAGAGAAACAAGAGCACACCCAACAAGATGACGGTGAGAATTCTGCCCTCTCCGGAGGTATGTCCTAAAGGGACTTCTAGGCTAGCTGTCCACAAGCTGAAACCCACCTCACGGATTTCCAGTCTTCTGTGACGGAAAACCTGTGTACACCTTCATTCTTCTTCTGCACTAAGATTTTGGACTAAGAATCTCAAAAGGCAATGCGTCAGATGGAGACAGTGATTCCGGTTCTGGGCAAAACCCAAGCAATGAAAGCAATTAGTTGCTTAATGATACCCGAGTAGCTGAACACAGGCTAAAGCTGTTTAGTAGGAAGCAACTGCAGGCATTTGGATTTATACAAAACCCCCTAAGTATTCAGTGAAAAGCAACTGGCAGCTGAGAAGGTAGTTAGTAATACAGTCCTCGTGCATTTAAAATTTGCAGATGTTCCTGAGTATCTTTATAACCCTACTCTAATACTCTGTCTAGACAAAAAACTCATAGAACGTATAACATATGACACTTTCTACATCCTCTGTGGGGTTTAACCAATAAACCAGGTTTGCAGACTCAGAAAAATTGCATTCTTTTGAAAGTGACTTGCCAAATTTCAGTAAAGGGAAGGTTTTCTGCCCTTGGGAATAAAACTATGATCCTTTAAGGATGAGTAGCAAGAGACCATACCCAGGAAAATAATTAAACCAGTATTGGAAGTAGTAGAATCTGTTGAGATGAAGGAGGAAAAAAATGACAGTTTCTGTGCTGCACACCCTCTTTTCAATGCTGCATCTTACACAAAGACTGCAAACTTGACACTTATTGTACAGAACAAATATTATGCATGTTCTTCATTGCATGCTAATTCCATAACAGAACTGCAGCATTATGACATTTAACACAAAAAGAGTATTCTTCTATTCTCCTCCTTCACTAGCATCTGATAGCAAAGGAAATCGGGGTTGTGTGATCTTGCCTCGTCAAGGGAGTTCAAATCCATGTCCTTTTATCTCGCCAAAGTTACTGAACCGACCTAGGCTGTAGGTCATAGCCTAGCAATTAGAGAGTTCAGCTGGGAAACAGGAGATGGCAATTCTGACCTCTTGTCCAAGGACTGCTTATGCTTTTCTATACAGTGCAACACGTAAATACATAAGCCATACTTAAGGAGGAGAATGGAATACCGCGCTGCCTCCTCCCATGCCATTTTTGCAGCACCCTTCCTCTTTCTTCCCCTTACCAGCCCAAGGACTCTCAAATTCTCTCCTGCAAAGGAAAAAAAAAAAACCAGAAGGAAAAGAGTGTTTCCACTCAAATAGCCTGTAGCTGTACAGTCAAAGCCTCTCTCTTAAGGCATTTTGTTCTTAATCACCTTAGGAGGAGGGCAGCAAGGTGTTCCATAACCCTTGGAGAAAGATTTAACCATGATAGTGGATAGAAGGGAAAAGCAGCTTATCCTGCGACTTTCTGAGCTAAGTGGATGCAAATGCTGGTGGAACTTAATCCTGTTTGTGCATGCGAGTCCTCCACCTTGGGAGTCTTCGGTAAATGAACTCCTGCTGAGAGCATCCCAGTCAGATACAGGTGTGAAACCAAAGCCAAACTGCTTTGCCTTGCCCAAATGGAAGCAGAGACAGAACACTTCATCTGCATTAATCTAGGTCTATTTTTTTGACCAACTACTTGCCACACCTCAGTGGCACAGATCTTTCAAACACGCATCCTTCTCAGTCTGTTGTCTCCACCATTATCATCAGTATAGTTCTAATCTATGGGGGACAGATTAGCAACAAACTTTCTTTCTGACTTTTTTGGCACAGTTTCTTTGCTGAAACTCTAAATGTAATTATTCATTTGCTTATTAGTTCCTTGCTGTTTCACTGCTAACTGGATATAATGCATTTCATTTAATGAACTGCACATCCTTATTTAACGATGCTTTACACTGCACTGCATTTTTATAAGGGGCTGAGTGAAAAAAAATATACTGCATTACATCACCCAAGGCCAATACTTTCCTAAATAAGGGAAATTTCCCTTAATTTGAACCCAAACAGACCAACTTCATCTGTTCTATTTACTTATACTCCGTGAATGCATGCCACAAAGTGTAAGCATTTGCCATGGCAATACATTCAGGGCTAGAGCTTCTGATGTGTGATAAACATTTTAAACACTATATGCAAATTCGCTTTCCAGCAGAGGAAATCTCCTATTCATTCATTCATCCATTGTACACTGTGCATTTTTACCAGTTCAAGGGGTCGCTTCAATAAACCCTAACCCAGACTGAATTGTATAGAAATAGTCCAGGCTCTGACTTTCTCTTGTGACTAATGACACTTTCTCCTAAAACACACAGTACATGTTCCTTACTATTGTTGTTGATACCTTCCAGCAAAACAGGTACCTTGGAATTCTCCTTTCACCCCTTCCCACTTCACAGAGAAATCAATTCATTTCTTCCTACTGGATGCAAAATTTCTCACGCTCTTAAGTATAACTCCGACAGACTCCTGATCATTACAATGTCCTAAAAAAGATGCAAGCAAATGCTTTCACCTGTCTAGAAGAATATTCTGACCTCGGCTGAAAAGCAGGAAACAGAAGATACAGACCTACATTTTTCAAGCCACAACTTGTCCATGATGAAGCCTGCTGTTCATTACGGAAAGCATTTTGGCAGGGAGAAAACACGCCAGGCACCCCATTCTCCAGTAATACATGCACACGTGTATGAAAAAGAAAGGAACTATCTGTCAAGACTGTATTAATTTTCATGTTTGATTGCTCTGGTCAAACAATTAACCTGCTCTGCTGATTTAAAAAAGTAACTTTCTCCCCTTCTAGTTAATACAGACTCTTTCCCATCAACAAAAGAACACACTCTCCTGTGGGACAACCAGAATTGTGTGTCCAGGTTTGCTGTTCTCCCTCGGGGTTATACTGTGTATCTTTAATCATACAGCATTTAAGCTAAAATAATATTAAGTTTATGATCCTGTTGGTTTTTAAAAGCTAATGATATGTGCTACTTACAGCAAACTGCAAGCCTAGTGGGAGGCATTTTAATTAATACAGTTTGTTCAAAGAAAAACAAATGCAATTCCCCCTCATCTGTCAGCCAGCTGTGCTGCAACCTGAATGCAAGGAACACAGAACAATAAAACAAGCCTGTGAGAAAATCAGACAGAACTGGGACTTGACAAAGAACAGTAAGAATATAAGCCAACTGCACCAATATTAGGCAGGAAGATTTGAGTTTTGCAACACCTGCCTCTTAATAAATATAAATTTTCACTCTCTTCTCTGGTTTCAGGTTTATCTTTCCTAGCAGAGATTAGCAGACAATTTTGAAACATTCTCCCCCAAGGAGAGCTCTTGAACTGTATTACTAGTGCTCTAGATTATGAGAGCTTGCAAATTCAGGCATGGAGGAAAAGCATGGCAGCAAATGTGTGAAAGAACAAAGAAAAGAATTTGCACAGCAGAATGGGCCACGGGAATCTCTCCCGAGCCCCTGAAGACATACCCACACCAATCAGAGGCCTCCAATTAGCCACTAATCTGATATTGATTTTAATCTCATTTACACCAGATTAATTACAACAGTACCAGATGACTTACTACCCATTTAAAGTGGAGTATGTTATACTGAAATCAGGTCCTTAACATTTTGACAATGTTAATATTGATTCCCCTAGGGCAGTAGTCTTGGAGAATTCATCTCAGTTACATCTACAAAGCAATTTAAACTACTTAGGCATTCCTTTTTTTTTTTTCTTTTTTTTTTAAACAACAGAAAAAATCCCAACCCTCAAGACCAGCTGACAAGTTCTCACAACAAATACTGTCACACTGATCAGTACTTGCTAACAGTTTCATGCTCCAATATTAGCATTAAACTTCAAGCACTTGCTGAAGCTTGAAACGACAGAGACATTTCATTTTTCGTACTGATGTAAATCTAAGTTGATTGACATATTGTGTTGTTGAAAGAAGACAGCCTCCATCTGAACGTGATACCAATCTTGTAGACTACAGGTTAGCTAATAGTTTCCAGTTAGGACACGGGGATGAGGACAGATATCCTTTGGCAGAAATCAGTCTAGATAACGGAAGGGAAGCAGTCTCTCCCCCTCCTGCTGAAATCAAGTGATCCAAGAGCTGTCAACTGAATATTTAAGTTGAGGTATATATAAGTATGGCTGAGTTTAACTTACCATGCCAGTAGCAACACATTATTGGGCATGTCTTCCCACACACAAGCCTGCACAGCTCCATTTTCCTTCACCTCTGGGCTCCATCTTGCAATGTCCAATACTTGGTTCTATCTTAAAATGATCAATACTTAATTTTGGAATAAGGAAAAGATTCAACCAGTTCTTCTCTCTCTATAAAATCCACCTGGCCTACGAGAGGAGCGATTGCAAGAGAGGTAACATCAAGATCCTTCCTCTGAGCACATTTCCCCTCCAAACACAGGGACTGCTAGCGTACGTGTTTCCTCTAATTGGGTTAAAAGGAAATGAAAAGCGGTGGGTAATGACATGCACTGCAGATCTACTTACAAAGCAAACGACTCCAGAACTGGCATTCACAAAACTTAAAATAAATTAATTCTTTTCTTGCACTGTTTCTCCTCCTTTCCTCCCCCTGCCCCCACGCCCCCGACAGACATGAAACAAATCTAATTTATGCAAGTCCCAAAATTTCTCTTGGTACAAAACTTTGGATAATAAACTATTCTTCAAGCAAAAGGGCAATTCTGAGACCACACGACCCAGAGGAACTTAGGAGAGCATCCACCAGCACCCAACCAGTCACCACCAGCATCAGATCTTCTCCTCGGAGTTCATTACCGCACTGCTCCAATTTTTCCTTAGCTTAGTATTACACAGCCATGTACTGAAGCTCCGTGGTAAATCATACTCACTGGAAAGCGTGTCCACCATGAGGAAATGCAATAATAGATAACTGCTTTATTCTTCAGTGACTACTATAAATTTTAGTAATTTTTCCAGCCTCTATTCTTCTCACTTGGCCTTTTCTATTTAGAAAATCATACTCGTTAAGGTAACGGTGTTTTCACCTCACATAACATCCTGACCCCATCTGCTGGATTTCCTACTTGACTCTAAATCTTCAGTTCAAGGAAGAGACAAGTGGTAGAGACTGTATTTCCACCACGTTTATCCATAAAAGAATTACCAGTATCTTTTAAATTTGAGTAGCTTGAGGACTGTTTCACTTAGTTATCCCAAGAAACTGAACAGAAGCAGCTCAATGAGCAGCAGTGAATACAGAACTCGCATCACTGAACTGTATATCCCACATAATATTTCATTAATGTGTTTTTTATAGTAATTCTTTTCAGTATGTACAGAAACATATAAAATTCAGAACTGTTTTCAGAATGGAAAATGGCTTTTAATTTTAATTGTTTAGAAGTATCCTTTCAGACTCAACCAGCTTTTGGAGATGCCAAACCAAAACTTTCTCACATATAGATTAAAGCCAACTAACAAACAAGAGCTCTTCTTTGTCGAGTTGAAGGGGGAACGGGAGCATCTTCATACACGTACAGGCTACAGATCGTCACGAAAATCAAGAAGCAGAGAGTTTCTTATCCCTAGTACTTCCGCAGCATTCCCGTCATCCCCCAAACTCCAAGGGGCTTGTATGTTGTAACTTCAGGGGAACAGAGGCTGGCATGTACACGAACCGTGTGAACATGATCATTACGAAGATGGTAGCAAAGAAATTACTTTCCAAGTAAAAACCCTCTGTAGAACACCAGATGCTTCTTCCTGCTGTTAATTAATAACAGTGAAAATCCTCCCCCACCCCTATAATAAAGCAAAAGCCATTTTACCAAATGAAAAAACCTCAGTGCCTTCTCTGCGCTATGCCTCATGTTTACTTCACGTTTTGGCCTTCATCACTGATTTCCCCTAAAAATCCTCTCTCTCTGTATCACCGACTCCCAAGAAGAGCCGCCCTGAATGAGCATAAATTTAGCTCTTGAAGCACGCTGTGAAAACACTCTTAACTAACTGCATTGTTTTAGCCAACAGGTATTTTTCCCTTCCCAGTGACTAGTGGATTTGATTAATAAAGGCAGTTTTCCAAGGAACTCAAATCTGCCTTTCTAATACATACCAAGCTTAATGAAAAACAAACAAACCAAAAACCTCATAAAATAAGAAAGTCTTAATTGGAAGCAGAGGATAACATACCTGACTCATTAGAAGTACATGCCAAGACTTGGAAGGGCTGCCTAAGCCCTTCGTCCTCTCAAGAGACACAAATTGATAAATTTCTTACCCATGTAAACAACAACAAAAAAAATACAAAGAGTAAGAGACCACTGATAAACTTCCCTTTATCATTATTTACTTGCACAGCAGAAGCAGAAGAGTGACTTAGTTATCTACTGATATTCTGATACTTACATTTACCAACTGCTAGATGGATTTAAAAAGAACACGTATAAATATGAAAAGGGATATAAGGGAGCGTATGTTCTCATATTTTGCTAGGTAAGAATAAAAACCATTTGATAGTTAGATTTAGAGGTCAAAGTGAGTATTTTGAGATCAGAATGTAAATGCTTATTTTGCAAATATCCTCTTGTCCCCACATTATTTTTTTTCATGGAACTCTAAAGTGTCAGCTTCCAGGAATTCAGAGGTGAAATGAGTCTTCTGTATTAAAACTGTCTTCTCACTGCTCAAGAGGATTAACAAAGGATAAAAGAGTCATGCTAAAAAACAAAGATGAAGAGGTTCGAGTCAGACTGTATTGATCAGAAGCGGAACTACATTTTTTCTGTGGCACTTCAAATCGCTGAGCGATACAAGCATTTTCCACACACGGGAAGATGCCCACTCCACCCATGCAGAGGTCAGACAGCAGTTCTGCTAGCGTTTTGGGTAACGAAGGTTTGATTTCTTTCGGGAAACGCCACATACACAAGCTCCATCCGTGCTCCTAGTGAAATCATCTACTAGGCGAAGCACAATTTGAACCAAACTGCAAAACATACAGCAGGATCCAAGCAAGATCACCCTATTCCAAAACACCTTGTTACAAGTGCCCTGGGGAACGGGATGCATTAACTCTTAACCTTTCCAAGGGTACATCCAAAGGAGAAACGGATTCCCCACTTTTTCCGGAGCAGTGTTTTCAAGTCAACTCCTGACAGTGTGTTTCTGCCCTGCTGGATACTAAAAGCCAAGACACTAATGCTCATATTATTACTCCGCTACAATTCATCTGAAGGCCATGTTTAAGACCACTGGCACAAACCCATTCGTATCTCAATGCAAGGTATGACCTCATTCACTTAATATAAAAGAACTGCATTTTTCCCATTTCCTAAAAGTCTTGCTCTGTTTAGATAGCAATTTCATGCTTTGCAGCTTGTGTAGATAATACAAAACACCCTGCTAAAAGCAGACAGAGATACAATCTTTCAGCAAATAGGTAACCCACTGTGAATTCTGGATACCCCATTAAGGTGCAAACAACTTTACCCAAGCACCATGACCTGGAGATTTTGCCTCTGTCAGCATGCAATTGACTCACTACTTCCAACAGAGCTTTCATTTTGTTGTGTTGGGTTTTTTTTTTCTTTTTTTCCCTGTTTTTAGTTACCTGAAATTATTGCTACTCTGTCAAGCTTAAAATTACGTATTTTCTTCCTTTAAAATTTGTAAGAGCCCTTAAGAAGTGACATGAACTTATTTTTATACATATGCTGTCAAAAATAAATAAGCCATGATGGTAGCAAGTGTTAAGGGATATTCAGTATAAGAAAATCTCAGGATTGCAAAGAACAAAACTGTTTTCTAATAACATATCAGTTTGACAATTAAAAATGATTTATGCAGCTTTTTGAAAACACTGTAAATCAAATAATGCATCTGTTAAGTGCCCATGATGAGATGATTACAGGGTGCATTTATCACCTATCATTCTTCTCTGACAATTTGGACAGTAGTGAAAACTACGGTGTTAAACCCAAAACTTAGCCCCACTTCTGTAGAACATGCAGATGTCACATACACATAAAAAAATACCACGGCCATAGTCTTCCAAAGATCAAGTGGAAGTGTGCAGAAGACAGGCATTACGTAAAACCTATCAACTTGGAGCGCGACGGTCTCCTCCTGAAGAAAGAGAGATCAAAGACCAGAATGCCGTGGCGGGAATGGCTGAATTTTCAGTGGTATAAACCAGAAGTGCTTATCTTCCTGCAGCTGCGCACCACTGAGCATTAGCACAGGTTGCAGTTTGGGTCACGGCACTTGCACGCTTCCCCACCTACCCCTTGTAAGAGCCATGAAGGCACGCATCACTTTCAGAAACACAACTCTCCCTTGCCTCTTTTCAAACTTTTCTTAGAACAGGCACGGGTGGGTTGGCAGGCTTGTGCTTTGCTTTTATCTGTCCGGTGGACAGGGCAAAGGCTGTCCCTTGCTTTTGCTAACTTCTATCACTGGGTAAATACTGAACAAGCACGGCGGCACAAGGACTAGGAGACACTATTAAATCTGGTGTATCTAGAGTATTCTTCCTTCAGCAAATACAGAAAAACACCAAGCAAGCCTGAGTCAACCCCAGAACACAGTCTTTTCAGTGTCTTAGCATAATGTTAAAAACTAATTTTTTTTTTTACTTTTGTGACTGTCCTTACCTAAGATAGGAGTCTTAAGCAAGCAATCAACAAATGGTTTATATAATCTCCAACTACATCCTTGGGAGATGAGGAAGCACTATTATGATTTTCAAAATCGGGGAAAAAAGATTATGGAGACAGAAATTTGCTTCAAGTCACATAGTAGGACCACAGATGATCAAGGAACTGCATTCAGTCTCTCAATTCTTTGATTAGGATGGCTCAAGTGGCAAGGATGCCTTCTTTGATATTTACCTTTATGATCTCTGGTGACAATGACAGCATGCCAGGAAGTCTACAGACTGATCGTCCCCATAGTTATGCCCTGGCTGCAGTAGCAGAGAAGTATTTTTAAAAATAAAAACGACATCTTCTTTGGCTTGCAAAATCAGTTGCCAACAATGCAGATCCTCTTATCAACATCGAGGAGTTCAACAGCAAGGAGCAGCCCCACATATTCAGCAAGTAAGCGCTTGTGAGTCCCGCTGTCAAACATGTGACTAAATATCACTCCCTCCAGCAGGCTCCTGTCCTTCTTTGGAGGATGCATTCATAAAGCTAAGCTCCACGAATACCCCTGGTGAACGCTCATTACCTAGGAAGAGGCTCTATTATAGAGGAATCATTGGAATTGTTATAATATCAATACAACAGCAGATTAAGATCACAAGACTTCTCACCGATACCCTGTGGCATCTGTCAATGCAGCAGTGAGCTACGCTAGCAGAAGCAGCTGGGGTGTTCTCATTAATTTGCAATTGGCCTATACCACAAACCACAATAAATTCTGAAGCCTGAGTGTCCTGGAGAATTCGGGATGAAGAAATGATGTTAAAACATCCTTCCTTCCATCTCTGAAGATGAAGAGAGCTCCTGCTTTTAGGTGAGAAGGTCTGTTTCAGCTCAGGATAGCAGTAAATGAAGCATGCAGTGAATACCTGCTCACCTACGGGACTGCAATACCCTTCCCAGATTAGGCATTCTGTTCAGCCACTGCATCCCCAGCACAAGTCCTGGGGCCACAGACTGTAATCTGAAATCAAGAATATCTGGGCCACATTACGCAAAGTGCTAGTTTGGGATAAGAAATTTATTAAAAACAAGTAAGTGACTGCGTCTGAAGTTTTTGGGCTATATAGGTATCATCTGTCCTCCTTCAGCTGACCTAAACCCAGTGTCGTGGCTAACAACAAAAGTACTGGTCAAATCTGTACCGCCGGCTGATACAACAGCACACATTCCCAGAATTAATGATTCTGGAATCACAGTCTCAGACCGATCCTATACTCTGGCACAAGGCAGTTTGAAGGAAGAGAGTATTGATCATCCATGCCTTTACTGTGGGCATACAGTTTAATTCTTTGAGGCTGAAAAACAGGGGGTTTGTTTGTATGGGTGTTTCAGGTTTGTTTATTTTTACAGCTACTGGCTACTTTTAGAAATACTACTATAGTTCAGAGGCAGTATTATCCCCTTCCATCAGGGAACAAAAGAAACAGAGGGTACAGAAACAATCAGAGCCACAGGGTCTGCATGGACAGTTATCCCAAAGCATGCAATGAATTCATAGTGCCAAAGGATGCAGACACAACAAGCTGAATGTTAACCTGATGTGATGCCAAAAAAAAAAAAAGACTGAAAAGAAAATATTTGACAATACATTCTCTGGGTCATTAACGACGTCGAAAAATATCCTTGGTCAGCAGCTTTCCTTGACACAAGCGATCCATTCAGAATGGCAAGTCGGCCTCCCACTAAATCCTGATCAATAAAAAAAATCCACATGATGCAGAGACATCTTCTCTTGGCAAGTTAAATAGCCAGTGCTTTGAACATCCGACTAAGCACTGTAGTTTGGGGACCAACACTTAAAGCAGCAGAAAGCTATGGAGGTACACAAGAGGGAAGCGCTGAGGGCAGAAGTTTGGAAGAGGAGCATTCAAGCTGCATGTCACACTGCCTCTCATAAGCACTCGATTTACATAGCTGGTCTGACAACTCACGTAAAATAGGTATTTCCTTTGGAAAAAGAGTCTCCTTGGCATGCAAGAATCAATCCCATGATTACATGTTAACAGACAGAAACAGAATGCTCTGGATGCATCTAATTATAGTAATGGGAACCAGAAGGGAAAACACTATCCTCTGGAGTTACACAGGTGATGGCAAGTCACTCTGATGGGAAATCAAATGTATTATTCCAGAGCTTTCTATACGTAGCCCAGAGAAGAATGATCTCCCTTTTGCTCCAATAATTTTAAACACATACCAAACTCAGCATTTACATGATACCATTAATAGCAAAACAGAAACTACAAATATAACTAGCATAATCCTGGTGTGGCACAAATACGTGAAAGGCTGATAATTCCCCGCAGAGCGACTGTAACATACCAGAAAAGCTCAGCCACAAGGCAACTTAGAGCTGACTTCTTTATCTGTACTATGGGAGCACAGAAGCTGTTGAAACGGGCACAGACTTGCTCAACGACAGCTCAAGACATTTCACTCTTCCGTGACAGAGGCCATGTGGTTGTCGTCATAGCAAATTATAGACAACTCCGTCATTCAAGCGTGAAGTTTCTAATTTTAAAGATTCATCTTGAGAAAGATCTAGCTCAATTTTTATACAGGAAAGTGTCTGAAGTGGCCCATTTTCAAGTCATAAAATTATGAGGTAACAGGCATATCCGCCACTCTGGGGCAAAATACAGGAAGTATTCCAAACATTAGTTCACCTTTCAGAGCAATTTCTGTATTGGACCAGAAGGAAAAAATCTTTTAAATGTTAAAACCCATGGCGGTGAGTTGCATGTGCATGAACCAGATCATGGAAAAGGAAACCACCAGCAGCAGAGGTGCCCTGGATCTGCTGATCCCTGGAACGCAAGGTCATGCTTGTTGCAGAATACGGGAGGTGATACCACCGAACACCCCTGCTGTAGCTAGCAAGTCTCTCCTGGCAGCAGTATGGCAGTGGGTGAGAGCCTGTGATGGTTCACTTCTTCAGAAGGAAGCATTAGCTTCATCAGTATCTGGCTGCAACGGCCAGGATGGCAAAAAGCAACTCGCTTGCCTTGCTGGTGTGAGGATGAAGGAAGATGAAGCATTGGTGGAAGGATCCACCGCAGAATTGGCACGAGCAGAACAGTGTTCAAACCAGACTGTGCCATAAAGACACTGACTGCAGAGACTATATTGCATAATCATCAGCAAGTTACTGCCTTTCACTCTAAGCTTAAAGCCACATGAAAGTGAACAGATTTCCGCATTTTAAAAAAATCAGCGCTCACCTCTAAAAACATGTATTGCTTATTAAATATTCTGCAACAACCAAACTACAAGTCTAGTAGTGCAAGAAGCCCCATTCTCCATGTTCTTGACACAACACAGACCCGCAGAGGAAAGTTCTTTGCCAAACATAAAATTCTCTATTTAACAGGTGAACCACACCTCCCCTACCTGAGCAGCAATCCCACCTAAGGGTGCGTTGTTTTGTTTTAAAAAGGACAACATTGGTAAAGTAATTATTTTCACAGAAGAATGGAACAAATTTGTGTACGTTATTTCCAAAAGCATTTGACGGTTTTCACAAAAAGTAATTGTGGCACCACATACCGCACACTGCAGCTTCACAGAAGTACACTGTTCACTCAGTGCAAATAAATCCTCTCATGCCCATCACCTGTCCCCACCAGCTCCTGCCTGTACTCAACTACCACCCTCAAAGTGGACCTTAACGAGGCTTCGAGGCTTCTCTTCTACTTTTCCGGTAGGTGAACTACCTGAGACGGGAACTCTCAGAGCTGCCCTCCAGCCAGGAGGGCCTCAGGCAGTGGGCCGCTCCACAGATCTTCTCCTTCCCCTCATGTTGAATCGGACGTGCAACCAACAACCAACACATCAGGCCTTCAGAAGCAACAGGAATACGGTTTTGTCAGACATCATCCCTCCCAACAAACACATCCTGTGTTGTCCTAGACAAAATTAGGGATCCAATACTAACTTATTTTTTTTACCAGATAGCCAGAAGTGCTTGTTCTTAAAGCATATTCCTTTCTACATATTTTCAACAGGAGCATGGCCTCACGCACCACAGGCCTTTTTTTTTTTTTTTTTTTTTTCCAGGAAAGCCAGAAATTACACAGCAGTAATCCACCAAGCCTCAGCGCCATGCATACAATGCAACGCGGGACACTGTCTCATCTGGCAAACACCACTGTCAGATAGTCAGATTTGTTTGTTTTATACTGTCAAGATGCTTTAGAGTCTTAAAGATTAATTATAAATCAAAGCAACATGACTCTCTTTCAACCGAACAGATAGCTCTGCCTAGCTTTTGCAGGATGCATCCCATGCAGTGCTCTAGACATTTATTCTCATGGCAACTGCTCAAGTTAAAACCCCCCACATTTACATAATGAGATTGTGAGATAAACTCCTGGAAACCAAGAATTTCAAAGTTAACAGTCAGCTCTTTGTCAATGCTAATGATGTGCATACTTGTATACATGTGAGTGGGCAACAATCATCTGCAAAATGAAAAAAAACTGCATTAGCATTAAATTTTGAATTTTCTGTCTTGCTTGGGTTGCAGTTTTAATTACTTTTTAATACAGGCTTCTTGTCCATTTTCTGAAAAGGGGAAAAAGTAGAGGGTTATGAAAAATGAAACGTATCCACAGAACTTCATTGCTTTAGCCAAGTAATTATTTTTAAGCTGTTTTAATGTTTTGAAAGCTTTGTCTCAAGTAATCAACCACCACTTTAAGGAATCTGCTCATGATATTTATGAATGCAATTGCTACAGCAATTTATTCTCAAGCTATTAGTTCATTTGGTCTCATGATTCAAACACAGGATTAGGGTAAATGAGTTTCCAGAGATGCCTGTGACAGCGTGAAGGGAGGAAGAAAGGGGAAAAAAAGCTATTGCAAACAGTAGAAATAGGAATTTAGGAAGTTAAGTGCCCACTTTTATCAGGAACAGTGCTGCACCACCACGCTAGAAGACTCCACAATATTTGAAGCTTTATCTCGGATGAAAACCACAATGTCCTGACTTAAATACAGTCCGCTACTTCAAGTTTCAACACCTGATTTGCAGTTTACTTGGCATTTTTCACAGGACTCAAATTACAATTTACCTTGCTCTGTGCCCCACTGCCCTCCATGCCGTTTCTCTGGAAAGGTACCTAAAACCAGAAGAACTACCACCACCGCATCACTAAGTGTTCACGGAGAGCAAAGCAGATTCCCTGTGCAAGCTCTCAGGACTCCCACTTTGCCTTCTGGGTTTCTCTGAACGCATCTCTTCTGAGCAAGCTGCTGTAATTAATTTGGTTTTTGCTAGTTTGCAAGGAAAAACTGAAGGTGGGCTGCACCTAACAGAACACCGACCGAACGACCCGAGCTCTGGAAGCCTACATGAAGCATTTTAAAAATGTGTATTTGTACGCAACTTGGCAAAAGATGCAGTGATAGGTTGTATGAGCTGATGGTGAGTCTGTCGAGTGGGAAGTTGACTCTGTCCTGTAGGAAGGAGGGGCTCCTGCCGCGGTGACAGCTCTCCCTCAAGGAACTAAAGCCGTGCTTTGTTTAAAGCACACTTGGGCAGAGCAGAGGTGGCATCATAATTCGTAGCAGTAAATGCTTTTAAGTGACAACAGACAGGAGTTTCATCCTTGCGAGGGATGAACGTTTGTAACCTTAGCTAACTAAGCATGTGAAACAAGAAAAGGCAGCAGCTTTCTCCAGGGCTGACGGAATATCGGGCCAAGAGGCAGCATGACATCAAGAGGGAAAAGACAGGTCGACATTCTCTTCCGAAAATGCATTCGCCCGCAGCTTGCAGACGCTCCTCACTCACACTCTGCTGCCACGGAGCAGCTCCCTCCCTCCCTCCCGTCCCCCAGACCCCACGGTGCTATAGGGCCACATCTCCCACTTACTTCTGCGTTTCCACTTCTCCCACTACTGCTTCTCCACCAACACAACCAAAACCACGTCAGCCAAACAGCGGTTCCACCCACAGGCCGTTTACCCCCAGAGGTGGGAAACCACCCCGCGGAAGGGTGACGCCGAACCACCAAGCTCGCAAGGCCCAGCACAAAAAGCCAGAGCCTCACTGGGCCGTGCTCTTCAGCCGGCAGCACCCCTTTCAGATCCGCCAGAAACTGCCCAATTAGATCCCCCAATTAGAGAGAGAACAGACTGCCTTCAGAATTGCCAGTAATAAAAGCGATACCCTCTCCTTTTCACGACGTACCCCCCCAGTTCAGCAGAGCACCCCGACCCAGCAAGCGAAGGCCACCCGACGCGGGCCTGCACTCCAAGGCCGCCGCTCGACGGGCAGGGGAAAGGCTCCGCCGCCGGCTGCGGCGCAACGGGCCCGGCGCAGCGCTCCCGCTGAGCGACTGCGAGATGGAGCCATGGCTGACGGAACAAAAATACCTTTTAACAAGCAGC
>JANZLQ010000032.1:25829270-25839672 GCA_026212715.1 Elanus axillaris
GGGGGGGGTGTTGGTGCGGGGAAGGGGGACTCTCACAGACTTCGCTGTTTTGGCAAAGAGATTCCCCCTTTCCGCCTGACTGAACTCTGACAGCTTCGGATGTCTACACACTTCCAGATGCAGAAGTTTCTGCCTGACGTTCCGGCAATGGATTTTAATGAAGAGAAACACGCCGGAGGCACGGAGATGAACCAAAGCGGTGCAGAGAACTGCGGGCTGACAGGGCCAGGCACAGCACCGCTGGCCGAGCTCCGGATGGGGCCTGCGCTGCCAGTGCCCACCCCAGCCTCTGGGCAGGTTCTGCTTTTTCTTTGGGCCACGTACAAGGGGGGCATACGCAGCACGGCAACGTGTTCCACACCAGTGAAGCATGCGAGCCTTCCCTCAAACCTTCTCCCTCCCTCGTCCTATAAAAGGCTTGGCAATGAGGCACCAACTCTTCTCGACGCTTTGGAACCTGGCTTGTGGGCCTGTCTGCAAAAACCTCGTCTCATCTGATGAGATGTCCTGAAAGGGAAAAAATGTCAGCAGGTAGCTTACACCGTTCTGGAGAATATGACAGCCCACTTGCACAGTCAAAGGAATTGTAGAAACGTCACTTTGAAGTCTCGCCATGGAAAATATCTTTATAATATATTAAAGCACAAAAAGCCCGTAACATTTTCCAGGCTAATTAAGATACTTAACATTGCTCTTAAGC
This sequence comes from Elanus axillaris, assembly GCA_026212715.1. NCBI lineage: Eukaryota > Metazoa > Chordata > Aves > Accipitriformes > Accipitridae > Elanus > Elanus axillaris. The sequence goes on from JANZLQ010000032.1 coordinate 25,829,971, forward strand.
AGGATAAATACCTTGAAGCTGCACATAAACTGCTCTGCAAAAGGAACTGCCAGAGAAAGCAGTATACATAATGCTCTGAAGAACAAGGTCCCTCGAGTTGTTACCCTTTTTCTATAAACTCATGTTTATAAAATTACATTAATTATATCCAGGTTTGAAATGGAAACAAACACGTCAGTAAGCAGACGGATTTAATTACATGGTAAGCTGTGACAGGTGCTGTTTCAAAGCAGTAAAAACCCACACAATTGTTATCTTCCTCTTCTCCTTCTACCCTCCCAAGGAAGGTCTCCTCATAACCAGATCTGTTTTCTGGACATTTTGCACAACACTTGGCAAGTAAAACATGTTTCTGCTTCCTGAAAGCATTTGCACGCAGCTTGAAAGTGCCTAAGAAAACAGATGCCACCAGGCACTCGCCGAGGCTGCAGCAGAGCTGCCTTCCACCCGTAGCAGCTGGACACCAGGCAAACGGTCTGTCCGTCCCCTGCGGAGGGGCCGGGCTGCTCCCGGGGACAAGGGCTGGACACTGCTCCCCTCCCTGCTCCTCAGGGCGTCTCCATCCTGGCCAGCGGGAACTGGATCCTGCCCAAGGGACAAGCAAACCGGGAAGGAGGAAAGCTCCAAGCTTTTCCCGCCAGGCCCGCAAGATACACTTTCAGCCTGAAACACTGAATGTAAACTACGTAGGGCAGAATAAGGGTTTAGAAATGGAGATCCCGCAAAAACAGAAACAGGTAATAAATTCAGCTGGACTAAGGATGGGTTCATGTGAGTCACCAGTCACTGACTCTGTAAGAACCAACCTCAGTCACTTCCATCCATGGAGAGAGAAACTAGTGCCAACACAAATGAAAGAGAATCCTTATTTGATCATTGTTTTGAGTTCCAGAGATCAAAAAAGCCCAAACAGTATAATAAATAACAAAAAAATGAAGTCATAACATCTGCATCCCTCCTGTACTCCTCTGAAATGAAGCACCTATGCAAACACACAAGACTTGAGGGGGGCAGGGAGAAACAGATAATACACAGAGGACATAAGGAGATCAGGGCAGGTTGAACCACACACAAAATGCCAACAGAGAGGTCAACGTTTAAAGATGAAGCCAGAGAGCAGTAGTTTATCAAGTTCCTAATGACAAAATGGAGCTGAATCTGGCTTGATCTAACCACTGGAAAAGTAACAAGGCAGAAGACAAGCTCAGCACTACATGATCCTACTTCAGGACAAACAGAATCTTCTCGCAAGAGAGTTATTTAGCAAGACTCGGCAACAACTGGTCCACAAGACCTTCATAAAAAACACAGATAGGATGGAGTGTTCATTAAAGGCAGGGTGCACATTCACTGTACGATTCACAGAAAGTGCAGAAGCAGCCCAGTATAGGGCAGAGCTCTCTAACCTCAACAGCCGCTTCACCCACAACAGCTGAGACAAATCCATTCCCCTGTTTGGGAAATCAAAGACATGGAAAGTTTGTACTGCATGCAAACCAGAAAGGAACAGTAAAGCTTAAGAGTCGTTCTGTACCCGCAATAAGTGACCTGCACTACAGGTTTGTAGAGACCAAGAAACCAGGTAGGGAATGTCAGACTTGAAGAGTTTTGCTTGGCTGTAAAGCAGAGGTGAAGTTAGAACAGGAAAACTTGTGAGAACTGCAGGTACACTGATAGCTCAGGAACGGTAATAAAATCCTCAGGACCAGAGAGGCCTTGAAACTTACACTGAACAAAGCACAAGAGTGGTGCCGCACTGGGCAAACTGAATTGTCAAGCAATGGAGATCCTCTTTGAAGACTCGAACTAGGAGGGAAGCGAAAAGAAAGTGTGTGGTATCTGCTCAAGTCAGTGTTCCTGCAAGCAGGGAGAGGTTTTGCTTGCAAGTGTTCTTTCCGGCTTCATTATTTACCTCCCTTAAAAAAAAACCCACACAAAAACTTTACATAAAAAGGGTGATCTTTTCAAATATGCCTAAGAGCAAAGAACCTACTAAAAGTTGACCTTACTTGTGCATCTAAACAGACGCTTTGGGGAAAAAATCCACCATCATGGTTTCTGGCTTTCTCGTTGGGACATAGCCATAGCATACACAAGAGAGACACACACATTCCTTTCTGTGAAAAGGCCAGAGGTGTGCAGCACCCTCTTCATTTCCCTGCGTTCTCACTGTGTAGTAAAAGTAGAAGGGAAAAGGGTATGGAAAAGAAAAGAGAGAAAAAGGAAAAAGCTAAAGAAGCCCCTTCTAGCTAGCAGGAGAAGAGACAGAATACGTTGCGATTGCAATTCCAGAGGCAACTGCCGTAAGAGTAATAAAACAGTTCTGGAGAGGCAGTCCTGTAGCCCCTGGAAAGGAAGAAATTGAAAAAGTCTGATCCCCCCCGCTCCTCATGCAGCTCCTGGAGAGCTTGGGGAAGAGTGCTGCAGAGAACTCCACCCTGTTGCAAATGATGAAGACTTGTGGTTGAAAAACATCGAAAACGCAGGGGAGATTTTTCTATTTTTCCCTGAAGCCCACTCCAGGGACCTCACAGCCATGAGGAACGCTTCAAGACAACTGCTGGCGGCAGCCTGTACTCAACCCAGCTGCAAAGGTTTCCTCTCCCTCCTCCCTTTAACATACATACGAGTGGGCAACTTCAGTGCAGTTCCTGCCCTGCACGCCAACTGCTGCCACGCTGCGTTTGCTGCCACGTGCCTGGGTCCCGTGTCCCATAGGAACACGCTGCGGCCAACACGCACGCCTCACGTCAAAAGAATCAGGAGACTGCTCCCACCTAGCAGGCCACAGGCAGGGGACTGCTAGCAGCGCCAGAGAAACTTGTGACATACGCTATAAATCAAGGCCATAAAATACAAGCGGTACAAATCATGTGGTAAAATAGGCGGAAAGGAAATTCCTGCTCTAAGGGCTTTAGCACAACCGGAGCAGAAATTGACTCCTTTTCTCACCTGATTGTGACTTGCAGACACCATTAAACTTGTAGTATTAAATTTCTGCTGAAATCATAATCGAGAAACACACATCTGCTATAAATACTGCCAGCTGGCAATGTTCTTGTAGAAGGCCACTGTCTGGCATTCGTATCGGAGAGATGTGGCCCGTCTCAAAAGAGCTGGATGGAACAGAAAGGAATATATACCCACACTTCTCGAGGAGATGCAGGATTTCTCCCACACGTGGGTTTTTTTGTATTTGTTTGTGTGTTTTAAGCCCAGAACACTTCCTGCTGCTCCAGGGGGGCACTAAAATATGAGAACAATGATTGAGCAGGAAAGATTTACCTGAATAGGGCAACAAACAAAGCTTTGTAGTATTTTAACTGTAGGTAGTGGACTGAAGTCTGAATATGGCTCAACGTATAGTTCCTCTTGTTTGATACCTCCAAAAAAGCCAAAACCAGATAATATGTGAAGAAAGAGCAGGATACAAAAACTTAAGAGAGAAAGAAACCAGAAAGCAAACAAACAACAGGAGCAAGTAAGGAAAAGCCCCTAACGGCTTTCAGGAAAGAAGGCAAATTAAAAAAAACAACAAACCAACAGGGGGAAGCACAAATTTCACTTAATTTCTTTACAAACAAAAACTTAATAAACTACTTGAAGAGGTGTTCCAACAACAAGAGAAAGTAGAGAATCCGGTGAGGGTGAACCAATGAATGAAAGAGCACAGGAACAGGTTCAGTGTGTTTTCCCTACTCCGTATTTACACTAGGCTTTCTGGAAAGACTGACCACATTACTGACGTACAGATAAGAAAGGCACAGACCAAAAGCGTTCCTTCCTGGGAAATGCATTATCCACAGTATTTTTTCCATGTTGTTTGGTTTCCACCGCAGACAGGCCGTAAAGCTTGCAAAGGCATCGTGCTGCCTCCTCTCTCCAATACACAAGCTCATGATACCACTTCTGGTGTTTCCTCGGGCACCTCCGGCCAGGGCTCCTTCACATACAGGGTCTTGAATTACATCCAGCTTGGCCGGGAAGGTACCCTCTGGATATTTTCTTGCAGTTATCAGTCATGACTAGAACCCGATCTCATATGGCTGTCAACTAATCACCAGCTCTCTGGGATTTATATATCAAGAGGTGGTGGAAAAGGCAGTCTGGAAAACAAGGGAGAGACCAGCAGTGGCTTCTGCAAACACTCAGTGATTCAATCACACTTGTGCTCCGAGCGAAATGGAAAGAGCAAGAATTTGGGCTCAGGAATGTAAACCTTGGCAGCTGATCACAAAACTGATCATGCGTACGTAAGAGCAGAAGGTTACCACTGTCTCAGTTTTAATTATACAATCCAGCTCCCCGCACAACAGCAAATGGCAAGACTATAGCCAAGTGATCCTTTCATAAAACAAAATAAAAAATAATAAAAAAAGTTCAAACATACCTTAAGCCCCTACCTATGATCTCCACCCACTATCTGCAAGCCACTCTGCTCACTGCCACTGTGTCTCACTTTTATTGCAACAGCTCCTTCATCCTCTCATACCTGCTGTACCTACCCTGCTGTCTGAGCCCATCTCTGAAGAACCTCTCTATCTAACCGATCACCAACATACCTGTTCCAATCTGGTCAGACAAATCTGGCTTTAATAGCAAGCAAAAGCAACAGAAAAAATTCACCCTGGAATTTGTTAGCTTTGGAACAGAACATATAGTCTTCTCATCTACCTTCTCCTGGTTGATGAGAGCCATCCGGTTATCAAAGAAGGATATAATTTCCCCTACAGCATTGCTTTCCTAAAGTCATGCTTATTGTTTTCTCCTTCTAGAGTGTGAAAAAAGACAATTAAATTGGACAGCAAATTAGTCTCCGTAAGGGCACTCTCCTTCCCATACTTTATTCCTACAGCTATGGGTTCTTACAAGCATCAGTGCCAAATACCTTGCAGAGCTGCCATTTAATTGCACCTAACGATCCCTTTCCCTCAAGCCAAGTCCAAACCACCTCCTTGCAAACCAGTCAGCAAGGCTCCAGCCACCATGGACTTCAAAGTTAACTGACACAATAGTTCCAGTTTTAGTTCAGAAAACCTTTCTCAAAGAAAACTCTCAGCTCTAGAACTTGTTCTGTAGAAGGATGGTCCTAAGTCTTCTCCTGTAGAGGGCAAACCCTGAGCACTATTTGCCATGGAAAAACCTGTCTCAAAAAGTCTAAAAGCATCTTCCCGGACAGCCATCACTAAAACGAGGGTGGTGTTTGCGAGCTATTCAGCATGTAGGAGGCAAAGGGAAATGACAATCTAATAATAAACAGTTGAACAAATGCAACAAGCCAGTTTTTAATGCCCACAGCTTTTAGTGCAGTCTGACACATTTCCGAACCTCTTAACAAAAACATCAGATCCTCAAAATTACTTCCACTTAAGAACTAGCTGGTAATTACTGCATTTACAGTAGTGCGGTAATACTTCGAGAATAAACGAAGCCTTGAAAGCTTCCGCTTTGAAGCCTCGGAGGATGTAATTCAGCACCAGCGCCCTGACCCCACAGTGACTGGTTGGTGCACTTCAGATGACAGGTAATATTCAGAAACGATGAACAGCATTTATTTTCTTCAAATGACTTTATAATCTTTCAAAAGTTTTAAGTTTGGTATTCTTCATCGGGAAGACAGAGCTCAGGCGTATGGCAGACGTTAACCCCAAACGCCCAAGGTGACGTACCAGGAAAGCGTCAGACGGCTCAGGCTGCTGCACCTCTGTGCTCAGGAACGTGAACGGGCACCCCGACCGTCCCGAACACCACCCGTGTGAGCGGGAACGCTACTTCACTGGCAGGGCACAGGTACGAACAGCTCTTCCGCTCCCAATGCCTCCCGCTCTCCAGGTCGCTACCTCCCCTAACAGGCAATACCTGCTCTGACATCTGAATTCGAATAGGGATACGAAGAGCACTTCATGGCCCTGGACCCTCTGCCCTCCTCCCCCTGCTTGCTCTCCAGGTCTTACTGTTTGCCTAAACTCCATATTACAAATAATCCAAAAATTAATTATTTAGCTTCTAATTCCCACTGCATGTTGATGTTTGTGTAACTGAAAACCATATAATTGCTTTATTAATATTATTAAACCATCCCTCATAAATATGGATTTTAACACAATCCCTTATAGCAAATTAGCAAATTAGCACAGAGTATCTGGTAATGCGAGATGGGTGCACGAGTTAGTTTGGCAGGCTCAAGGAACAGCTCACAGACTAAAGACTGGTGTGATGTCTCTCACCACAATTTTTAGCAGGCAGAAGAAAATGCGCTGCGGTGCCCAGCTTTCCAAGGAAGCCTGATCAGATGCTGGGACACAAGTTTTAATGCAAGGGCAGCAAAGAAGGGAAAGCTAGAATTCAACAGCCTCATCCTTCACAGATTTACAGGTACTGAAATGCTTGGCTGAGGATGAATCTCTGCTTAATATAAAGCCTGGCAATAAACTTTCTTTTTTGTGGTAATCCACTTGCTTATCAAGTTTAATGCGCTAGTTTTAGATCAGGCAATATGAAATACTTTTCTCTGGAACACTGGCTGGCAACTTGCTCGGGTTTTAAAAAATCACCCTGAAGCAATTTATGCTCCACAGTGAATACAACACACTGGTATAGCAACCTCAGTGTGATCTGCAATAAAGAAACAAATGCTATTTGCTTCAGCTGCAGAAAGTTAACACTCCTGCTGACCTGGCTGGGACCAGCATTTGGAAGGAGTGGGCATGAAGACATAGTGAGGTCTGGTAGAAACGCTTTGATATTCATACCACCTCCGTTGTGACATCTCTCCCCCAAAATCAGTTTTTCATAATCCTTATTTTCTCCTATAAGATGATATAAAATCATATTCTCTGTAAGGCAGAGTAAAATTGTAGCTATGCTAGCACAGTGAAACCACTTAGAGAAAAAACAGAATTACCCTAAGCAAGGATTTCTCAAAATAAGAGACACAAAATGCCCAGACCTATTGAGGTCCTGCACACATGGGGTCGCCTACGTTTCTGAGGGCAATTCTGCATTTCTAGCTGCTCTCCTTCCTACAAGTGCATTGCACCAGCACAGTTTCTAGCTGCAGAGACATCTGGCTGACCTGGAGTCTCTGCATTTATTCTTGTTGAGCAGATGTCAGTAAAACTTTTCAACAGACCTTGGTAACCCTGCTCCAGGGGACTGTCTACACTGAAAACATGCTGCTTTAGGTCAATTACATAATTGATTATGTATTAAACTGCTACAACATCTGAACAGAGGCACTTTTACACCTGTCATGTTGCCTTTGCTTGTGGCTTTACATTTGAGTAAGAACACACACACAAGCTTTGACAGAGCTCGCATGTCACAAATTATTCCCAGATATAACTGAAGTTGTGAAAAGATACAGATTTTAACCATGTGCAAAACTGGTTTCAGCCGGGGCCAGAGTTGCAGCCTGACATGTTAGGAGCCACATCTTCCAACTTTACTGCTGGCAGCTGCAGGGGGAAACGAAAACAAAATAAAATAAAAAGCCTACCCCAAAGTCTGACACACAGGTTGCTGGGATCTGTTTCTCCTGCTCACACAGGTCTGAGCAGCAAAACTGGTCTCCTATTCAATTCCCCTGCTGCCCAAACAGAACAGCCCAACTCCTAAAGAGCAAGAAAAGAAAACTCTTGCGCTCTCTGCCCAAGTCCCTGTGCAAACTGCTGAATGTAGTGAGCTTCCTCAATAGTTCACCTTGGGAAATCGGTTCTAACCAGGGGTCACAGACACGACAACGCCAGAGCAAGATTTGCAAAGGCACTGAAGCGTACATTAACCTCAGACCTGTTGCTGCCCTGGTTAACGCGGGCAGGTCTCAAAGCTAGATTTAGGCTGAAGCATTATCACTTAGCTAAGACTAGTGTTAATTATCGGGCTAAAGAACAAGGTTTGCCATTTGACTGAAACTGCAGTGCTGATGGGCCAGACAGCTGTGCAGATCAGATCCCAGCTGGGCTTGGAAGCAGAATTACAGGTTGGGGCAGGCTGGTCTGACGAACGAGGGTTAGGGCTAGAAACAGAAGAGACAGCCAAGCCAGCTCCCACTCTGCCAGCGAGAGCTTCTCTTCAGTGCTGAACCCAGGAAACCTCTGCTGAGGCTCCTCCCTGACACGCATTAGCTGTGACAACTACCGCTTTCCAGTAAAAAACAGGCTGGCCCAGTACTGAAATTGTACTAACAAAAACTAAAGTTTCATTTTTAAATACAAATGCTATAATCCTTTTCTACAATAACTGTAGAAAACACACTTGGTCACCTTACCTGGAATTGATTTTGTTTTGCAGCATGTCAAAGATTAACATCTGTGCCTTTTATTTGGATTCCTCCCATTGACAGCAAAAAGACTGGGGGCTGGCACCTACGGTCCAGCAACAGGGGCCTTCTGCACCGATAAATGACACTGACGTCTAAGAAAAGTGAACGTAATTCAGCAACCAGGACATGACGCGAGATGCCAATTCATATTGTATATTTAAAACACCTACATGCTGTTAAAACTTGTGGAAAACATATTTGAAAGGACTTGATTTTTAGAAATGAGAGTTCAAGAAAGAATTTAATTAGCCTCAAGAACAATGGGGAAAAAGAATGTCCTTTATTTTAAACCTGTCTTCCTCTAGCGTGACATTTTATCACCTGTTTTTGAAGTTCTGAAGCACAGGCAAGGAAACTGGATATTCCTGTCATCACCCTTTTCTCGAACTGTTAATTAGGCATAAATGCCACAAAGTGAAGGTAAAAATATCTGGACACAACTGTTAAAAGCTCATATTTCATTTCCACACAGGTGAGAAAAAAACCATGCCATTTGCAGCCTCAATTCCCAGCTCCCCTCATCAGCCACAGGCTGAAAGTAGGTGATAGATGGTGTTACCACCTGCATGTGCTGTTTTTGCAACTAGCTTGAGAATAGCAATTTCAGCCCCAGCAACCAAAAAAAAAAAAATCACGGGATTACAGCAAGAGTCCACTGAGGCACTCCCGTAAGAATGGCACTTCCATCACGGGAGTAAGCTGTGCCTTGAGGGCAGGCTACCATCGGCATCCTGAAGTACATCTGTGTACAGAACAGGCATAATATGAGCCGGAGACACAAAGTCAGTTCCCTGTCCTTACTGTCTTCTAAGGCATTGCTTTTAGGGCAAGGTGATACTCACCAGATCCTCTTTTTCTTCCTCTCTTTTTCCCCTGCTAAAGCTGCTGACAAACCTGGGGAGCCCCCAGTGATACAGCACCTTGTCTAAGATTTGACCGAGATCATAAACCTGATTTTTACACTAGCCAAGTCATCACCTGCTGATAAATGCTTTGAGCTTCAAGCCATCAAAGGTGGGCTGAACAAGAGATGAGGTGAAGAGGCTGGACACCTCCCAGACCCACAAACCCTTTTAAGTTTGTTGTCCATTTAAAGACCCGAAGTCGTTGCTTGTCTATTCTCACATTACAGTTGCTCTTACTGGAATAGCTGCTCGCCAAACAGTGGTAGCCTAACATTTTGGCAGCATGTCTGTTATTATTCTGCCAAAACGCTAGGCCAAGGTGACTGCAGGAGCAACACGCTGATCCACATGACAACCCTTCCTTAGGTACATATGCCTGTTCTGCAACAAAACCCTGTGTGCTGGTTCGGGCTGGGGTCGAGTTCCTTGTCTTCCCAGCGGCCGGAACGGGGCTGTGCTTTGGATCAGCGCTGG
>JANZLQ010000032.1:25839965-25876051 GCA_026212715.1 Elanus axillaris
CTTGGCGTGCTGGAGCCCGGCTGTCCTGGAGACGGCCGAACTCCTGCCTGCCCGCGGGAGGTGGGGAGCGGATTCCTCGGATCGCTTTGCTGGTGTGCACGGTCTTTTCCTCAGCCCAGGAGCGTTCTCACTTTTACCCTTCCGATTCTCTCCCCATCCCACTGGGGAGGGAGTGAGCGAGTGGCTGCGTGGGGCTGAGCTGCCGGCGGGGGTTAAACCAGGTCACCCTGGCATCTTTGCAGGCTCAGGGAGCTGCGAGACGTAGCGACTCAAATCCACTTGTACCAGCTGCCCGGACCTCTTCCTGAGATCTCCGTATCTGCATTACACTACTTTAACTGCAAAGGCACAGTGAAGTGAGAATTCCTCTCTCAGTCCCTTTCAGAAGTTGCCATGCTTCTGAATGAGTCTGGGACCACCTACAGTAAAGCCTGTGTTATTGTCTGCTGTTCAAATGAAGCGATCGATAATCAATTTTACAAACAACAGAGTGGCGTGGGAGGCAGCAGGGACCACGGAGTCCACATGCTGTTGAAAGAAATGCACAGATGAACTTACCAGTCATCTGAAATATCAGTGCCAACTAATATGAACATCTGCCTACTGTAGCTCACCTTACCTTTTAGTCTCTATGCAGATGGATCAATTTTTTTCTTGACAAGAACCCTCTCAAATAAATAATCTTATGAGGAGAGAAAAAGGGAAAGGAGACGAAGCCTGGACTTTATCGGGGAATAGAGGAATGGAGGAAGGAAGGAATTCACAGCTGACAAAAACATTTCCATCTAGCAAGTGTTATAAACCAGGGATATTAGAGAGCTAAATACGTTCAGGCAAAGCCTTCATTTCTTAAAACATTCAGTGACATTTTATTTGTATCCTTCCTTACATTTCTGCTTCTATTTAGTCTGCCTCTGAGTATTAAATTCCTGCTGTAGGCTGAATCTGGGCTAAGCTGATGCACAATAATTGCAAGTTGAGCTTCACTTTACAGACTGAGTCAATAATGAGCCAAAGAGAGACTCAATAAAAGGAAATGGATGCAGCCAGGATCAGCCTATAAAGCTTTGGGATGTCTAAGTGATACCACAGCGACTGGGAATTTCAGAACTTCAGTTTGCCACGTGCAAAGGGCTCCATAAGGAGTGGGATGATCTGGGAGCTATTTGTGTTTCATAAATTAGCTTTTGTGGTATTTCATTGAAATTTAGAGTATGTCTGTTCCACTTGGCTGTCAGCTCTAAAATCCACTTCGCATTGCAACTCAATCATGCAACCACCAGCAACGGGCCACAGTGTTTTAGCATTACAGCCGGCCCGCTTCTAACTTTGTCTCACCTATACCTAAATCCACAGAAATTATGAGTACAGAATTTATATTATCACTTAAAAGTTAATTTTAGTAAGTCAGCCTTTTGAACTGTTTTCCACTTGTTTGACACAGGGTCAGTTTTTTCTTCTTTTTTTTTTTTTTTTTTTTTAATACAAGCAATTTATACGTGCCACAGAGGGAAGAACAGAGACTTCTGACAACTGTGTATGCTTTTAAATCTGTTTTAGAATATGGGGGTACATGAAAATCCCAACACAAATTCAATGAAAAAATATGCAAAGATAAAAATGGAGGTACCCACGTGTGCAACAGTGGACATTACCAAATACACTGTAGAAACACAGGGCAGGAATCAACTTCAGGACACTTGCAAAACATTCGGTTCGTAACTTGACCACAGTGGTACTGTTTGCTAACAACTACAGAGCTAGAATTGTAGGTAGATTACTGAAGCCAAGAGCCTCTCTCTACAGCACCGGTCAGAGTGAATATAGACTTGCAGCAATAAAAAAACCCTTTCCTAGGCAACAGGGTTAAAGCTAATAAAGGTATTTGGCAGACTTAGGAAAGGAAAGAAGGGCCATGAAAGGAAAAGGAGTTTGAATGAAAATATCCAGTACGCTTTTGTTGATGTTAAAGCCTTCTAGACTAAAAGTACAAAATAGAAGAGAAACTAAAGGAAGAAACACTGTGAAGACACATTTAGATAAAAAGCAACTAAGAGAAAAAAATTAAATACAGTCCTAGAGCTGAACAAATTTACATGGTTGTTGAAAAATATTAAGGAGGAAGAATTCCCTTCCAATTGAGTAGATGCCTGTCACAGAGAAGGAAACCCCCCAGCGACAGGCAGGCCTGAGGAGTACATACACCCAGAGTAGCTGCCGTGAACGATTAGCACTGTCAGCTAATTCAAGGCATAGGGGGAGATCTGAAAGTAATGAGAAGAAAATGTGTATGGGGGAGAGAAACTTTCCTGGATTAAGACCCATTAAGTATAGAACAGGAGCAGAAATTTCCAATTGTTGTTAAAACTGGAATAACGACTCGTGTGGGTAATCCAAGAATTACATCCTCTATCCAATCCCAAAACTCAGGCACATACTTTGATGAATACACCACATTCCAGACTACGGGAAATGTCTGGCCAGACGGCCACAATGCTGGAAACCAGAGATGACCAAAGTAGAGCTGGGATGGGATTAAGGGAACACCTCTGAAGTTTACCGTGGCAGCTACAAGAGCTACAAATAAGTACTGTCAGGAATTAGAGGAGAATTATTTGACTTGCTGCTCAATTGTCACAGCTGAAGTTTTTAAAATGACACTTTCCCCACGACATACAAACCTTTCTAAGATGTGCAACCCTCAGTTACAAACAGTGAGGAGAAAGGAGGGTGGGAATTTGTCCTCAAAAATTTGACCTTCCTCCCATTTTCACAACTAAATCCTCGGGCCTCTGTTTCCCTCCCCTCAGGTGAATCCGCCCCTACTTATGACTACAGTTAACCTTTATAAACCCACAGCTTCAGGCTCATCTCAAATTGCAGCATGCTAGCGAAGCGATTATTCATCACGGATGGCACATTTTGAAGCGTTCTATGTCAAAGCTGGGTCAATACATTCTTCAGTAGGGGGTCACATTCCTGTTTTCCTAGCCTGCAGATCGACCCTTCTGGATTGAAGGGCTCTTTATGCATGGAGGAGTATCTGACACAAACCAAACCGATATGCTACTGGAGCTTTCCAGTAATGACAGCAGGATAAAGGAGGCCTTTGAAGTTCATGGAGGAGTAGGAAGAGGTGTTAATTCAAAAAGCTTGTCAGTGTACCCAAGAGCAGGAGGAGAGCAAAGTACCAATTAATAATTCACGCTTCTATTCCATATGTTATCATAGTATCCCAAAACAGTTTGCAAACATTGATTAAGTTTCACGACATCCTCCTGACGCAGACAAGCACGGATGAAGCTCTACTCCTACCAGCAGGATGTCACTCTGGGAGCATTTCGTTTAGCCGATCTATGCCCCCTCTTCCCCATCTGTTAAATGATGATAATGACGCTACCATACAATGGTTCAGAAGCTTAGTGATTTTGAAATCAACACATTTTTAGATAGAAAAATAGCACACAAGGGCAATCTCGTATGCCAGACTACACTCAATTACAGTGAACTAAAGCTGTTCAAATGTTACACATTTGACATGGTAACAGAGCTAGTGGGAAGAAAACCCTCTATCTTGATTTTATAATACCCTACTGATCTGTTTTGTTCGGTCCCTAAGTACCCTGAGCACTTGAGTTCTAGCTAATGACCAGGATTCTTGGGTAGTGTGTTAACATGAAAGTCATTGTAATTACAGCAATTAGATGTGCTGTAGAAAGAATTGTGAGAAATGAGACGCTGTCCACGGTAGCCTCTAGTTCTCAATTAACACAAAGTAGTTGGTGTGTTTGGAAGCCAGGACAGACATACCGATAGCTGCAAACTCCAGAGGGAATCATCATTTACATTCAGATGGACAGTTGAGCACATTATACTGTTTAATCCTCGCTTTGAAGGGCAGGTACATGAGCATCGTCCACTTACGGACGGCAAAATGGCAATTCGGGGAGCCTCTGAGCTGTCAAAGGGCAAGGGCAATGACACACACTCCCCACAACAAGCATTCCACTTTGGGAACTCCTCCTTCCCAACCCTGTACTTGGGCTCTTTCTTCTAACAAGAAAGCCCACAAACCATCGCTGCTCTGGTCCTAAATGAGAGAAAGCTCCTTCTTCCTCGTTCGGGGCTTTTCACGCAGAGAATCAGACAGAGCTACTTCGCTTAACCGTCTTACTAATCCGACTTTTCCAGAAGGACCAAAGATAAAGACAAAATTAACGGCTTCATGAAATACAGCTCTTTTCTTCTCCTGAGCCTGACAGTCACTTCCAAAAGCAGATTGTCATGACAACAAACAACCTGGAGGCAATCCAGCCAATTAATCTGCAGAGGAAGCAGTCCTCTCAACCTTGGAAAAGAACACGGCTGCTTTAAGCTTCAGAAGCCAGAAAGAAGAAAACGAGAACCAAGAAACCCAGCCTTGGGCCTGCGGTGAACACCAGTGCGGCCCCGGCCGCCGCCGCCGCCGCACACGGGCCCCAGCCCCTCAGCAGCCCTCTCTGCCCCCCAGGCAGCGGGGGGGGCAGGCCGGACCCCCTCTCCGAGGCTCCGGTCCAAGCAGAGCTATGTTCCCAGGCTGCGATGGAGCCCAGCAAGCAGGTGAGGTACCAGGATGACCCCCTCGGCCCTGGCAGACGGAGCCGGAGGGAAGAGCTCCCAGGTTGGGCAGAGGAATGGCACAGACGATGGCCACGCACCATTGCTATAAACCCCGTTTTGTCAGCACTGCTGTTGCACGCTTTCCCTCTTCCCCTGCGAGCGGTCAAGAATATTTATCACCATGTTAAACTCAGAATTACTTTCTCTTCCACAGCGGACTAAATCACCAGTGCAGCTAGCTATTAAGGTCATTCTCCTTCAATTTCCCCAATTTCTCCTTCCTTCATACCCTGCTTTATCTCTCCTCACGTGTCCTGCTTCCTATAGGCCCAAGCACATCACATCTCCTCTGCAAACACCCACTCTCTCCATTGTTTGCCTACTCTGATCTCTCAGTAGTAACCCAGACATTAAAATGTTTAGCAGCTGATGCCCAATACACATAATTTGTTAACCTCAAGTCATTCATATACAATTCACAGTTTTTTAAAATACTATGGTATCAAGTTACAGAAAACAAAACTGAGCAGCACTAGGTGAAGACTTATAGCATCAATTAAAAAGAAAAAAACCCACCACAGACTGTGTTTTCACATTCTCACAAGACTCAATACACAACAACTTTCAAACAAAATTTTTCTTCCCCTCCCTCATTCTTTTCTCTAAGTACAGAAAGAAGGAAGGGGAGGAATAGATTCTTTCACTGTAGACTTGTCCTGCAGTGAAACATGCCTTTCAGAAAGTAGCTGAGCAATGAAGATCTAAAACTTTTAAGCCTACACGGATTTACTCTTCCGGTAAAGAGGCAGACCACTGAACTACTTAAAACTGAAGTTTTATTATTGATCCCTCTGAGTCCAATCCATCCCTCATAGAAGTCACTAAATAGATTCCCAGCAACTTCGGTGAGCGCTGGATCACAGATTATAAGCACTTCCTGCAAAAGAGCATTTTTACTAATCTGAAAAAGATACCAGTCTTCTAAGCACCGAGAACGAAACGTATGCATGCACACACACACACTCTACACGTATACTCTCATTATTTGCAGAATTAGGAAACCACAGCTCTAGCCAACGCAGAGCAAGCAAACAGAATCCTATTTTCTACTGGGCCTGTTCTGCCTTAAATGGTGTTGGTATAATATTGCAGAACAGAATAAACACCCTGTGCCTACCTTGAGGGCTTTCGCAGCTTTCTTCATCACTGTTGTCTTGACAGTTATTTTGACTGTCGCACACAAAGCTTTTATCAATGCAAAGACCATTTTTACAGTGGAATCGGGCAGTGGAGCAAAGCAAGGGATTTGCTGCTGTGAAAAGAGAAAGTGAGAACTTTCATTAGAAATTCTCTTACCCAGGCAGTGAAATAGCCATTAAATAATCAATGACAACAGGTCACAACTCACCAGTTGGTCAATTCGCTGAGTATGTGGGAGTAACTTGGCAATCACACCAACCTTGTCTCTCTAAACAGAGAGCTGAAATTTCTAATTCATGCAAGATTCATTACAATTAGCAGAGATTTAGTTCACCCACTGTTGTGATAAGCCTTCTGTTCACTTTCATGAGAGCCCTATCACGATCACTGTTCGGTGCTCAGCATTTGCTCCCACCGAAGACATACGGAGGGGAACACTGCCTGCCATAAACACTGCCTGTTGCTTCCCATTACAACAAACTCAGTTTAGCTCAAGTTTTGTATTGTAAGCCAACAACCCTGGCTGAGAACTGCCAGGCAGTGGCTTATTTACCTCTGCTTCTGTCTTTTTTCCGTTCTCCTCGCTATTATGAATTGGTACAAGGGCAACGCTGACATTTCTCAACTTCTCAGTGTTTGGAATTCAACTCCTCTTTAAGGTTAATATGCACATTACAGTAGCACCCAGAAAATCCTTTCACATAAGGTCCAGTGTTGCACACAAAGCAAAACCAGAATAGTATTTAAGCCGACTCATTTAGGTAGAGCCGTCCTCTCACCCACACCAAACCCAGCAGTAAATATGCCGTAAGATGCTATGTCTAGTTCCATTTAAAGCTTCAAGCAGTGTAGCTTTCAACATTTCTCTTGCACCTCACGGCCAAGGAGGTTTCCTTGATATTCATCTTAGTTTTCTCTTTCCTAATTTCATCCCTCTACTCTTAGCTTTAGCCCAGCATACATAACCCCTCCTTGAACAGTGTTTTCACCCCTCATATACAACATATACAGCCTTATCTTCCAACACAGTCATTGCTTAGCTGAGATATACATAATTTAGCAGTTTCTAATATCTCCTCATAAATCAATCTCTCTGTCCCTTAACCATTTTTGGCACTCTTCTCTGAACTCCTGCCAGTTTTTGGTAATGAGTTGACTGAAATGGAATGCACCTTTCCAATTGAAAACCTTAAAAAAGCTGTTTAGATGCCTTGTCTGCTTCAAAGTGCTTCTCTGCCACAATAACAAGGGGATTACAGTTCCCAAATACTGACTGCCTTCCTTTTTTTATTCTTTAAAGTAAGAGCTGCCTTTAAAGAGTCTTTAAAAAAAAAACCATAAAACTTTAAAGTCTGCCATGCACAGAACATACAGTATATGTAACAAACACTACCAATTCCTCCAGCTCCCTAAAAGCACATTTTATCATGAACATGGTCAATCTCCTTTGGTCTGAAACTGCTGCACACTTGCATAGCATGTTGAATTTGCAGGTCACTTTAGGGTCTAACAGTGCTGTTCCTCTACATAAGCAAAACAGTGACCAGACACTTGGATACGGCAGAAAATACCAAGTGCGTGCTTAACTGGCATAGAGAAACGAGGAGATCAGCAGCATGTTATCATCAGCTGCAAGGTCCCGTTGGAGTGACACACTACAAGCTCATGGGAAATTATGTCATTCACAACCAACTCCACGGGCTGGTACATTTTCAGTCGAGACCTGCCACTTGTCAGTCCACCACCTCAAGGATATTCAAAGCACTTTCGTCAAAACTTGTTTCTAGTCCACTTGTTTAAGCATAAGCCAAAGTAATTTCCTTAGCCTTCAATCTTCTTTCTCTAGCTTCGCTTGCTCCACAGAGGAGCTCTGTGCCTGCCACAGTCCTCCCAGGGCCCCCAAACCAGACTCTCTGGGCAAACAACAGACAGCACCTTAAGAGATATTCGTGCTGTGGGGGAAAGCACGCAAAGAAAGGCAAGTCCTCCGAGAAGCAGACCATGATAGATCACTGTAAAGATCTCCCCTTTTGTTATCTTTGAAAGCTGGTGTCTGTTGTCCTCCTCCTGACCTTTAAATGTCATTAAAAGGAAAAACTCAGGCATGCCCCAACAAGAGAATGAGCAAGCATTTGCTGCAAGCTTCCGCCTACTAACCCGTGCTTTTACCAGCTCCTGATAATAGCAACCGAGCTGCGGGATTGAAGGTAACCTTTCCTTACTGCTACGACATATCCCCGCTAGACTCAGAGACACAAATGGGTCTATGCAGCCACACGCAGGGGCTTTAGCCCAAGTCAAGTAGTACTTCAGAAGATCTCTCTGCTGCGACTTCCCCGCAAGCTGCTGAACAGCTCAAGCTAATACATTGGCAGGAATGTCTGACTTTGAGAACCTCCTTCTCCTTCCAAGAACCTGTTTCACTAAATAACCCTTTATTTGCCTTTTTTGTTGTTTGAGAACAGGCATGAACAGAGAAACTTAAATGTGCTGATGAACAAGTAAGTCATATTCCTCAGTGACAAGAAACAGGCAAATAAAAATTAAACAGTTTTAAGTCATATTTCGTATTTGCCCAATTTAAGTTACATTTGCGTGCAGGGAACCTGTTCAAAGCAAACATGCAGCTTAAATCTCATTTCAAAGTTACAAAGGGACTTGAAGCGTCATAAAGCCATTAAATACAAAACAAGACTGAGCTGGACCTTAAAAAACAAACAAAAAGAGAGACCGTCATTTACAAAGTGAAAAGCGCAAGGATCATCTGGGTTGTAAATGACAGGGAGAATATTTGACTCGGGAACTAAAGCTATCGAACGCTTCCTTTCTAAGTAGAATTAATTAGTCGAAAGACAAAGAAGCTCCCTCAGTCGGAGCAGGCTGGCACTTACTGCAGTTTTCCTCATCGCTGCCGTCGGGACAGTCCTCGAAGCCGTTGCATCGGAAGCGGCCAATGATGCAGTGGATGCCGCTAGCGCAGGGGAAGAACGTGGCGCCACATTTGGATTTGGCTTTCGCTGGGAGGAGACACAGACAGAAGAGGGCAAAGATGAGGGAAACAATTTACAAAGGTCAGAGATAGTTACGTAGCAGTGCAGGTTGGGGTGCTCTAGGCCGGGCTGGTGGCACTGATGTTCGGTGCCTTCCAAGCTCCCTACGGCCTGCTTTCAACTGCTTTGAGGTTTTTGTGAGATTTCTCTTGCTTGGGCTCACTTTTTTTTCCAATTTGTACAATTTCCAGAATGATTGAAACATTCAAATTTAAAACGAGTCAAATGACCTCTCAAGAGAAATCTGAATTGCTCAACGCTTTGGAGTACAAGTTCGTAAACTTGGCAGGCAGGTAGTCCTAACCGTCCCTTGAAGACCCAGGTGAATTTGACCAACTGGAAAAACTGTATTGGAGGAAAAATACTAAACCAGAGGGTTATAATTCACAGAAACCAAGAGCAACTATCTCCTTTTTGCATGGAAGTCTGTTGTAAATGCCCTGCCCGAGGCATAAGTCCAAGAGACAGACATCTACGCAGGTCCCCAGGTGGCAGAGGTCTAGCTGGACTGGTCATAGCCCCCCCCAACCTGTAGCTGTATCTCATGCTGAGTCCACAAACACTAAATAGCAGCAAAAGTCTAGATTTTGTACACCACCGAGCTTCTCTTGCTTGCTCAGAGAAGCCAAACAGTGAAGAACCCAAGGCAGACAGAGATAATGAACATGGCAGCAAGTTCAGAGATCTTTGGGAGCTGGAGGCAAACTTGGGCGAAGACAGGTGTACAAAGAGGAAGGAAACATCTGGAGAAGGAAAAGAGGAATACAGAGATATCAAGAGAGTTAGTGTCTTTTTGAGAATAAGAAATACAAAAGACCTTTATTAAAGTATATTTCAGGCTGCAAAAATCAAACTCAAACCAGAAAATGCTATAATTGACACTGCCTTTATTCAGCACAATTTATATAAAATTGAGTGCAAAAGGAACATGAGTTATATGAATTGCATCTCTCGCTGTACTTCTCTCCATCATCCATTATACAGTTCTTCAGGACAGAAACTACATCTGTTTCATAGTACCAGCACAGCTATTCGTATAACACAGAATACTAACAACAGCATCAAAATGCGTTTAACAAACGATTACAGAATCTCATTACGATCTCAAGTACTTCACTGCACAGCAACTCTCCATGGCAAGAAGAGAACGCTACCCTCAGCTAGAGCGATGCCGATTCTCCCACCACAATGCTCAAGGCAAGCGCCGGTTCAGTCCTGTGGTATCACCAGCCTAGAACAAAGCAACTCCCAGAGTAAAAAAACCAACCAAACAAACAACAATTTAATGAGACATGTGGTTAGATTTTTTTTCCCCTCCCTTTTGCTTTTTCAAATTAGCACATGACATGATGGACCACATGATAGGACGCTGAACTCTCCAGAAAGTCCCCTCTAAAGCAAAGCCAGTCCCTGAGGGAAGAGCACGCTGACAACTGCAGGAAGGTGTGTACGGTGCCATGTGGACACGCAGAAATACCATGCACAGACCACTGACGCGAGAACACCGGAAAAGAAGCCAGCTCCATAACTTGTGGGCCTTTTGAGTAAGTGTTTCCTACTCCTACAACAAATCTACAATATGCATTTACAACTCCCAGGTTTTGAGATGTGACAGATCCGGAGATCACAGCGACAGGCAGTCTTCTTACGTAGCCATATGGCACATCAATAGGCCAACCTGCACAGTTTTGTAAGGCCAGGACAAGGTCGGGGACAACTGGAGTATAGACAAAAAAAAAAAAAAAAGTATATTCAGTAGGGACAAACAGCTTCAGGATTAATTTGGAAGGAATCCTCTCTTCCAGGCTTAAAAACTAAGCGCAGCTGTAGCAAAGCCTTCTTCCTTCAGAAGAAGGAAGCTGTATGCACAGTGCATATAAACTGTTTTAAACCACAGCCACAGTAACTCTCACTTGATTTACTGTCCTCCAAAAGCAAATTCCTGCAGTTCCTCTTACTTGTTTTCCTGTATTACACCAATAGTTTTCAGTTAGAATTATGAAGTGTAAAATAGGATGTATCACTGAATTTCACATATTTAACTACCACTTTTTCTGAAGAGTAGCCAAGGTTCACTTGGGGGGGAAAAAAAAAAAATTAAAAAAAAAAAATCGAACCATTACTTTGTAGAAAAACCGGTGATAAATTACCCTGAAGTAGCTGCCGTGCTTAACGCCACCAGCGCTGGAAAACCCTCAGCCAAGACACCCGAGCCCTGCAATTCTCCACACAACATCAAAGAGCAACTTCTGTGTTAAGAGTTTTGCGGCAGACTGATCTCGGCTGAGTAACTGGGTAACCACAGGGTCTGAGGCAGTACCATACCTCTAGTCTTTAAACAGAAGCAGCAGAACAAACCCCTCGGCCACGGATTCCCAGACCGTCACCGAAGCAAGGGGTCCGTATTAGGATCTGACGCTATTCAGCACACTAACCAGCCAGCCAGGCTGCTGCATGCGGTCATCATACATGTACGTCAAGAGGTGCCCAATGCTTCGCATATTATGTTCTTGTGGCTGTTTTTCTAAAAAGCTAACTTCTTCTGGAAATCATGCAGTGCATTTACATCCCTCAGACCAAGTAACAGCCTGCGGAAAGCTTCCTTTTTCACAGATGTGTTTTGAGCTAGAGCAGTTTCAAGAAGAGGAGAGGGAGAAGAAATATGAAAAGGGGGAAGCAACTGTGGTTTTGCCCCCGTTAACATTTACTGGATCCCATTTCTTCAAGCAGGTTTATTACTTCAGCCATTTGGGGTCTGAACTCGGAGACTACCAACCTTCTGGCAAATCACATTCAGAGATGCCCCTTTGCACCCCTGAAAACCCTTAAGGCTTCAAAATTATTTACCTTTAAAGTGTCTAATATGGACCATCTCTTATTCCTAGAGCCTTACTCTTCCAGACTGACTTCAGGCTGCCAATCATCAAAACCTGAGCCTCGGGCCCTCTGAAGAGCAGAAGTCGTGTCCCCGCACTTTCCGCCCAGCGCTACGAGCGGCGGTGAACGCCGCGAGAGCTCCGTGGCAGGTCCGACGGACACACCGCAGCAGCCTCACTGCCCCGGCCCCTACGGCAAGGCAGCCCAAAGCACATCTGTGCGTTACCTTGAGCTACCACAGCAAAGCCGTAAGCAATATTTAATGTTTGACCACATCTGGAGGAAGAAGGTGCTGGAATGACTGAGGACGAAGTGGAGTTTCTGGAAAATGCACTCTTTCTTCTGTCCAAAGCATCCCGATAACCCATCAAAAAGAGGGAGAAACCACTTGGAACAATGATTTAATGAAGTATTACTTAGATAGCTATAAAATGTTTAGTTCAACATCTTCTCCCCAGACCTTTTCCTATCTCCTCCTCCTCTTGAAGCAGCACCCAGAGAACAAGAAAATTCTGTTTTAGAGTAACTGTTTATTGAAAGAGCACATACTAGTAACCACAGACCAAAACCAAACAAGAAACTAACCACCTTCAAATTACCTCTAAGTTTCCCTTTTACATAGCCCACTGATTTTTGGGTTGTTTTAAAACAACCAAGGGAGGGAAAAAACAACAAACAAAACCCAAATGCAATTCTCTGTATTTGCACCAGGCATGATACATACACAAACCAATCCCAATTCAAACTTACATTTACATTAGACACCCCCGAAAGATAAAAGAGCATTTCAAACGCCATAGTGATTCAACAGTCACACAGCTAGCTGTTTACTAGACGCAAGTCTCACTCCCAAACAGAACTAACTCAGTTTTCCAAGTTCCAGTTCCAGACACAAAATGCATTTCTCATATGCTGTGCATAAATGCAGGAAAAATGAGAAACCAGTGATGGCTTAGTCCAAGCCATGTCCCCTGACTCTGGAGAACTCCACTGGGGAAGTTCTGCTTTATTTTCTTTTTGACATCCTTCTTGTCCTCTGGCACAGTTTTCCCAAGGTTTTCAAACAAGTCCTGTTTGGTCATTGCTCACAAAGTTCACCATCGTTTCCTCCTGAGCAGAAGCGCACCTTCCCATTCTGCAAAGATCTCTGGAGATACCCTTAAGATGAAGGGGGTCTCCATGTTCTTCGGGACTTCGTCACCCTCGCAAGTAACAGATGCGCAGACCAGGATCACGACTGCCCGTAGCAGATTCACGTGCTGCGCTGTTCACAGCACTCCTCTGCAATTCCTCCTCCCATCACAGGACTGTCATGAAAAAGGGTTCCTTCTCCTCTGCTGTCGTTGTCTCTTCCACTACACAGGTCTCCAGTTTTCAGGCAGATCTGCATGTGAAAAGCTTTAAGTTCATTAACAGCAGCTACCTATGTGGCTCCTTCAGTGCCTTCAGCCTTGATAGGCTTTCAAGGACAGCATTAGCTTTGCCATCTACATCCTTCTGTTACACTTGGCTGAAATGGGCTCAGGGTAATAAAAAATTATTGGGCTATCAGGAAACGACAAAAGAGAAGTGAAAAAGGACAGGACGCATGTGGATCATCTGACCTTATTTAGCCTTGGTGTTATAACCAGCTAAAGGGAAGGGAATAATTGATTATTTTTAAATGAACTGGCAAGTCCTCC
This sequence comes from Elanus axillaris, assembly GCA_026212715.1. Lineage (NCBI taxonomy): Eukaryota > Metazoa > Chordata > Aves > Accipitriformes > Accipitridae > Elanus > Elanus axillaris. The sequence continues at coordinate 25,853,374 of JANZLQ010000032.1, forward strand.
TGAGCCCACGTCTCCAGAACCTAAGAACTGAGAGACCACAGGACGGAGGGGAAAGGGCAAGGACTGACGGACACACTTCAAGTTCAGCAAGAAACCACACAGCAATTTACAAACCTGTGTCTAAAGAAAGGCTACTCAAACAGCAGATCCAGCCTGGATCCAACTGCAGAAATACGGCAAGTACAAAACCCACCCCAAATAACCTGACATTCAACCAATATGTGAACTATGGCAGGAAAGGATCAATTCACTCCAGCTCCACTCCTCGTTTGTTACCTAGTCATGCCAGAAGCAACCCAGGACCGAAACATTGACGTGAATCTGTATTTACATTACACGAAAGGGAATTGCCACGGTGTCGGTGAACCACCATGCACCGGAGGATCCTCCTCTGACTCCATTAGCCGTGGGAAGAAATTGCTTTTCCCTAAAATTTTCTCCTCACCTCTTAAAATTCAAACGTGAAGCAAGCGGTGAAGATGGTGGCAGAGAACTGCTGGCCACAATATAAGCTTGCCAAATGTTCCCCCCAGGTTGGTTTGCTTAAGTTCAAGAAAACTATTTTGGCAGTTCTATGTGCGAGAGTGTGAAGTTGCTCCTTATGCTGTGCAGAAACCGATCCTCCCACCCCCTTCTTCTAAGGCTCTCTAAAAAAAAATAGTAACTTCCATCAGGACCAGTTGTACATTCCGCTGAAGATGTGACAGTTTGCAGGCACGGCGCTACAGCATTAACAGAAAACCAGTTTGCTATCTTTAGGGCACCAACTGCGAAACAGCACTATTTTTCAAAAAGTGTAATCCATGGTATTATTTCACAGCAGAGACGAATAACAGCAGGGGAAAAAACAAATCAGATTTGGCATATACTGTATAAAACCTTATACTGTATATAGATACCCCCTTGTATAAAAGTAATTCTGACACTCTTGACTTGCCTACGAGGACTTAAAACCCAACTAGGTCACAACAGATCTTCTGTGGTTTGCAGATGATTTTTCTTTTCATAGATAGAGCAGCAAAGACATCAAATGCCTTCTATAATTATCAGCAAATAAAGGGCAGTTGTTGAATACAGGTTTAGGTAATATAGCCAGGACAAGATGGCATGGCTTAACTTCTTGGAAAAAAAATTTGTCATATGTAACTGTAAGTAGACACCAACCTACTGTTTAGATAATAAAATTTTAGAGCTGTGCTCCACTGTCATGACACAATGCTTAAAGAGAAGACATCACACGCTTATAACAGGTTGAGTTTCTCTTACAGAAGCCAGTGTACGATCTTGATAATGAAACTTTAGGGAAGAAACTTTGACTGAACCGTTACTGTTGAGCCAGGCAGTCCACACCTCCAGCATTTCACACCTCCTTGCAGTGACCCAGGCACTGCTTACTGCACGCAACAGATGCGAAGACAGCACCAACAAAAGCCCCGCATGATGCGGCCGCTAGGACAAGCACATTTCCTTCCTCTAACTCTACGGACAGTTCTATTTTGAAATATTTCTCAGTTATTTTGCAACCTGGAATGAGGGAAACGGGATGTAGCAGATGCAACAGCAGACATTTTGTGACAACCGGCAGCCAGAAGCAAACTGCACAGTATTTCAGCATCAGCATCTCTGAACTCAAATTGTTGCCTTAGAACCCCTCCAGGTAGCAATCAGGCAAAACAACTTGATGCTGCTTCACACCCACACATCTCAATCCAACAACAGATGATGGTTTATTCAGCTAATCAGAACTTGATTACTTGCGTGTGACAAGAGCAACTCTCCAGACAGAAACTGCTGTGTGCAGATGCTGCATTACTGCAGAGCCACAGGTATCTTCCCGACTCCGATAACGAACCACCTTAAACTTCTCTGCTGTTGTTAATTTACGCCGAGAGGTGCCACAGCCGCATCGACAGCACTGTAAATCCAGTCTCTCTTGATCCACGCGTGGCAAGGCACAGCATTTCAGTAAAGACTACACGAAGGAGTTAAAGGTAGCCATCTTTTCACCTTGTCCCTGCTCTTTGAAAAACAGGTTTTAACCTCAATTTACAAAGAAGAGAAGGATCAGTTTTACAACACTGTGTAACACAAGCAGGATGGCACCAGGATACAAGCCCTTTCACCCCAAGAACTGATATAAACCCTAACCCAGTTAATACTGACAGCAACTTTGGGTTCGTGAATTGCTGTTTGGACCCTGGAGTATCCTCAGTTCCGTTCCCAGTGGGAAAGCCGCTGCAGCCTGTGCTACCAGTCGCTCAGCTGCCTCGGCACTGAAGGCAAACGCACCATTTGCTGGCGCCCAGAGCTCGCCAGGAGAGACGTCTGGCAGAGCGACACCCAAATTTCGCTTCCCCTGCTTGCTTCTTCCTATCGAGAAAAAAAGCTAGCACTTGAGTACTATTGCCAATATAAAATCCACCCAACGGCCCACTGTGCCAGAAGTTCGCCAATGCAAGACAAAGCAGCTATTTATTTCAACGAGTTTTGGTCCAAACCACAGCCAACTGCAGGCTTTCACTGCACCTACAAAAAGCCCTTGGGTCGCTCTTACCTCTGCTCCCCGTTTAACCGCTCAGGTGAAAGAGTTGCTAGTCATAAACTGCTGACGTAAACTCAGAGAGAGTGGAGCCTAAAAGTACTTTATTTTAAAGGCAGCAATTTTTCTTTTTTAAAGTAGCGAAATTAGCCCCATAGGAAATGCCAGAGGTTGCCTCCAACATAGTAAAATATCAACCACTTATGTAGGCAATATCTACACTACAGTTTACGGTGAGAGAGAAAGGACAACACTAAAGTAAACAAAAGCCAATGGAGTCTGCTGCCGTGAAGAGTGAACTGCTTGGTTTGGAAGTGGGGGGAAAAGAAAGCACTTCGGAGTTGGACTACTACAGGTAGCAGCCTTTACTTCTTGCCAGACACAGTAAGGCCTTAAAACAGTCCTTCCTGGTCTAGAAGTCTATGTTTCAGTCCTTCAAAACCATTACAAAGCAGATGAGATGTCGGAAGAGAGCACAGACAAAAAGCTTATTTTTTCTGACACTCAGTAAAGCGGTTTCTCACTAAAAGAAGTATTTTGGAAGTCACCACTCATTAAACAACCTGAACAATAATCTTATACAAAAGGACAAATCCTACACCAGCTGTTATACCATAGAAATTAAGCACAGCTTCAGAGTTGTTCAGTTCCTCGGGGTGCACACAGGCAGGACGGAATGCTGCCCTGAAGGGACCTGGTAGCAGGACGTCAGTGTGCCTGATGGGCTACGACCCCTCACTCCACCCTGGGCTACTTACTAGCTACCCGATCTTTTTATTTCAGTTGTGACACCAACTCCATCCAACTGTTATACCTGTCTGGTTCCAAGCTCTCCAATCAAGCTATTTACTGACCCCCATCTAGAGGAGACCATCAAGAGGATTAAATAATTAGCACCACAAAACCTCTTGATCTCCCTGCATAAAAAGCTATCAAATGGAAGTAGCTATTGCACTTGCCCTTACTCATGTGTAAATTTCTGTAATTGAGCTTCAAATGAAATATTCACGATGGTCACTTCATTATAACTGCTAAGTATTTGGTTGCTTAATCATGAGCGAAAACAAGTTAATTCCAGTTTGATATTCTGAGTTTGAGAGCCACCTGAGTGAGTGACAAAAAAGATCAGCAGCTGGCTTACAGCTTCTTCCCAATTAATGCAGATGCTCATTTCATGCATTGTTTAATATTCAGCTTTGCTTAAGAATTTTAATGTTTGTCACCTACCTGCAACAAATATTCCAGGTCGGCCAGGAGATAACAGGAAGCAGCAAGAAAAACAGAAGGAGGCTTAAAAGCACTCGGAGTTCCTAAGTCGTGCCACAGGCACACGTACAACTGCTACAATACATACAACTACTTTTATAGAGGAATTCCTAGCTTTCTGCTATATATTCTAGTTGTTTAGAAAAATTGAAAAAGGTGTTAATTTCATTAGCCTTTTGCACAAATTATTACTGGGTTATAAATAAGAAGACAGCCACTAAAGACTGGTTTTGTACAGTTCGGCCAAGATTGTTGTTTGCACAACACCTGGCAGCCTGGAATCCTAGCACATGACAGTGCTTACTCCGTTAACATCAATACGCAAAACCTACTTTGACTGCAGCTCTTCATTGCCACGATCCTTCCAGGGCACAAGCTCTGGTAGAATGCTTCTCTCTTCCTTAGTTCTGGCCCTGCTGTTAGATTTTCTCCTTCCATATATTACCCCCCCCCAACAAGTAGTTAATAAAAAAAAGAAAATCACCTACTTACAGGTTTACTTAGACTTGTGCTTTCTCCACAGACATTTAAAATGCACTAGATGGAGATATAGTGTAACACAGGGTACCACAAAGGTAGACTGTTAGTCCTGTTTATGGGGAGAGTTAAATTCCCAGATCATACTCTCAAAAAACCCACAAGCCTGCACTTCCACCATTTCACACAGATTGTTAGCAGGAACACAGATTTTTAAAGCATTCAAGTTGCTGTAATCATACTAGTTACTTTAACGTACTGCTTTTGCATTTATCTCTATGCCTTTATCTTGTTCCTTGTGCCTGTATTGTCTTCCTTCATGCTCACGGGGGATCACAGAGCAGAGTAAATCAGTCGGTATTTGACAGCTAGCTTGGTTATTTGTATCAACCATTCTGCTGTCTTTGGATACACCCATTTGCAGCAGAGGCTTGTCACCATCTCCAAGACTGCAGACAGACAATGACCAAAGTTCACAGCCACCTAACCCTCTGGTGAGCACCAGGAGCCATGTCACAGCCACTCCACACCTCCCAAAGCGGCGGATATAGATTTGATTAAAGAGCACAAGCTCAGCTCTGACACTTGTGAATGGCGTTAGAATCGTAAGATAAAATCCTCAAATGTGACAAAGTGATTTTGATGCCGGAGTTCCCTTTCGGTTTTGGCTTAAGTGACGGGTTGCCAAGTCACTTACTTGCAAGTATTTATTACTTGCTTATTTATCTTTTCCAATACGTGGTGAGCTTTGATACAGCACACACTTCACGGCTATTTAGCTCGCCCTACCAGAAGCTGTCAGCTGGCAAGAGAGAATCCAGAAACCAGCACTGGAAACTTCTCAAAGCTAAAAGTGCTCCTGGCTAGCAGCAACAGACGGCAGCAGATGAGATGACTTCACCTTTGCACACGATGGGGCAGTCCAAAAAATGGTTGCAGGTATGGAATGCTGGATCTTAGTCCCAGGAATCTGATTCCGTCCCTTGACAACAGCACCCCGCCCCTCATCTTCTAGAGCATTAGCCTTAGTTAACACCAGGCATTAACTGATGCTTTAAGAATCATTTTGGGGGGCCACTGATATATTAAACAATTCAAAGTCAGTAATCTTTATAGACGGGTAGGATCAGTCCTAGCCGGGGTCTTGGCCTGCTACTGTATTTCTAGGACATCTCAGCTGGTTTAGACAATCCCTTCTGAATTGGGCAGACATTTCCTACTTACAAAATTCTGCATCTCATTCTGCAGTGCACTGAGCTCTGTTTGTTGAGCCTAAAGCCTAGTATTTAAAAGGATAGCAGCCGGAGTTATTTTGTGCCCTTTGTTCCTGTACATGAAAGCCACTTATTAGACTGACTCTGCCAAGTGGCTAAACCCAAGCAAAATATCTTCAGCTGTAACCATTGTACTATCATAATAAGCAGTCATTAAATAGCTTACAGAGATCGCAGAACTCATTGTCTCTGCAAGACCTTTTCTCTCTGTCTTTTAAAGTGGCTGCTAGATCTGGTTACTTATTCTCAGCAGTGTGGAAGTCACGAATTTGACTGCTCTCACAGCAAAGCATAAGGAAGGCGAGAACAAACATCTAAATTCAGACTGTCACCAGAATAACTTGCGTTGATAGTACTGACCATTTATCAGTAAGTTTTGCCTGTACCTCCATTTTAATCTGGGGATTTACAAAGGGAAAAGCATGGGTACATAATAATGCCTTAGCGTAATTCCAGCTTGTGACCTTCCTGTAGAGCAGACTCGAAGCACGCTCCTGATCAAGGGCAAACCCCACCGCTCCCCCCCCTTTTTTTTTTTAAAGCAGTGAAGAGCAACAAATCTAAAAGCTGCCTTCTGAAATCTACCCCGCATCAAAAAGGGCAGGACAAGGCAGTCTGGCCGTCCTTATCTGAGGCTTCCAGGCACACGTACATGGGTCTGAAGCTGGTGCAGCCCCGGCTCAATCCTCCTCCTTCCTACCGCAGGCTGCACCAGGCAGTGCCGGAGTTCTCGCGCTCCAGAGCTTCTCCAGTGACCCAGCAACCTCCTCAGCCACCACTTCAGTTTCGGTGGGCTTTTTTTTCTTTGTAAAATAATTTCCACCCCTCTGGTGCTGTGAAGCTTTTAATACATACAGTTCTTAAAAAACTACCTCTTTTGCAGAAACTGGATGTAATTAAGTCAGTCAAAATGCACCTGAAGTACCAGTCTGAAGATGAAAACCGAACTAACATGCCTTCGTTCTTCTGTGAGAGTTTCCGTTTCCCAACTGAAAGGTTTTAGAGCACAGGAAAAGATTCTTCACATAACCTAGGAAACCCAAGCTGCTAATTACAGAGTGTGGGTTTCATTTAGAATTCTTGTGAGAGACTCTTTGTATCTCATCCACGACTGTGCGTAACTGTTTGTTACGAACACTTTCCTGCAGACTCTCCAAATCCAGAACGTGTCGAACAGTAAAACCTGTTAAAAGTGAACACCAGAGGGAGCAGTAAACGGTAGTTTTTAAATGAGACCTAACAATAAGGTGCACAAAACCTTGGGGAAACTTAAAAATGGTTATCGTAGGCTGTATTTTCAAACTACATTGCATTGCTAATCCAGTCTAATTCCCCACCAGTGCAGGGTCAATGACGAGTAAGAGCAAGTGTGCAGATACAAACAGTTGGAAGGATGCAAGGTTAGTTGTGCCACACCTCCCACCCCCTCACTCCACCTCCTGATGACACCAGAAGATTGATAAAGTCTTCTGAGACTACAGAGCATTTATACAAAATGCTGTGCACATTTAGACAGATTACAGGAAACTGAAAATACACCCAACACACAAAAGAGACACAAAATGGAACGTGAAAAAATAGGGCATTTTTATTATATAAAAAACACACAGTTCAAACTCTACAGGGTAAACCCAAGAACATGGTTAAGAGCCATGTAAGAGAAGATGAAATCAAGGATTAATATGCCAACATATCAGCAACGAACAAGCAATTAAAGCACTATCTCAGATATTATTCTACTAACCTGCCAAAGACACTTAAAAATGCTTACAAAAACAACAATAGAAGCATGGTTACAACCATAAAAACACAATGAGAAAACATTACCACTACACATTAATAAAAGCCCTCCAAAACACTTTTTTAAGGAACTGAACATAAAAAGAAAATTTAAGTTTTCTCAGGCCTTCATCTTTGCACTACAGCCTGCAGACTACCAGATCTAGAAGCTCCTACAGTATTTTTCACCAGGACCCTGGCTTCAGCACAGGCTCCAAGGGCTTTGATTCCCTGATAGAGAAACAGAAAGGCTCTTACCAGATCTGCTAGACATCTGAATTAAATTTGTTCCTCAGATTGCCCAAATATGAGTCACAGCATTCAGGGCAATGAGAGCTGGCGTACTGCTGTGGGACTCCAGAAAAGCTTGGCTCACCACACCGCGCCGAGCGCAACCCTGGACTGCAAACGTTACAAAGCCTTCAGCTCTGTCTGCAAGGTGTCCCCTGCAAGCCTATGTGTCTCAGGCAAGGGATAAAGCTGACCTTTAGTGGAAACCTGCTTGGCAGGTGTCTTCAATACCTGCCTGGGGAACGCTAGTTAAAATTGACCATTTTCGTGCAGCACTTCAGTTAATGAAGACAATCTCCCCCGTGGAGAAGACTCACTCAAAAGGCTCTGTCTGAAGGACAATCAGAGCAAGGTCTGATGACGATGGATCGCTGGTGAAGAAGTGATCTCTCCACTACTGCAGTTCCAGATGTTCCTACAGAGGCCAGCTCTCGCTAGCCAGTGCGGAAGTGCGTCGGCAGCACGCTCTTACAAGCGTGGATGATGCCCTGCTGCTCAGGCATCTCTACACTCCTCTAGCACCGACTCAAAAACACGCTTTACCTTCATGTTGAATGAGCGAGTGGCAACTAGAAACATGAGGCAGAAGTTCCTAACATGAGAACACACCACCCCCAGACCATCCTTGCATAGGATTTTTTGTCTAGCCCACAGCCCACACTTTTTAGCCCTTGCATTAACACAGCTAGTCGCTGTATTCACTGCGTGCCACTATTTGCTCGTAGCTGAACACACAAACTTGGCATGTAAGAAACGGCTCTCGGAAGAGCCATGAAGGAAAATCTAGACTTCTGGGTATTTAGAATGTCTCTAATTCTGGCTGCTGTCATGCCAGGCACTTAGCGCGGATGATGTGCCATGCTCTGAATCTGCACCATCTGCTGCTCGTTAGCTGACAAAGGCAGCAACATGCCATCTCTCCACTAGCTGTTGCTCATTAGCTGACAAAAGCCATTTTCTGTGTTCGTATTGTTCTTTCTGTAATAACCTAATACCACTATGTACAAAGAGAGAGAAAAGAGGAAACAAAGATGACAGAGTAAATTATGAGCTTAACTAAGAACATTAGTGTACACTTAAATCTCAAGGAGAGAATCCTTCCAACAGCAGGACGCAGGTCTTGGCCCCAAATGAATGTGTCAGCAGGTAGGTAGGTATAAAGGTCAGCACTACAGAGAATCCATTTACCTCAAAATGTTTTGAAACATGCAAGCACACATTTCTAGGCTCTGTCCATTCAGGTTCTCTATTTTGTGCCATTTTGGATCTTCTCTATCTGATAACAGACAGAAAACAGAGCGGATGACAGCATGCATCTCCTACCTTGACTAGTGCAAGTACTTACCCCAGGTATGTATACGCCTGGTATGCAACCAGAGCGGGATTTAGGAGTTACACAGTCAACACCTATAAGCTCCACAGGGAAATCCTGTTGGTAAGGATTCTGCATCTGTCAAGAGGAGCCTCAGCTTCCATTATAACTCATCTACACAGCTAAAAAGCAATAGTTAAAAGCCCACTAACTTTAGAAGAAACCTGCATGACAGATGCTGGACTACACGGGCTGATCAGCAACCCAACAGACAAGAACCAGCAGAGCCAGGGGAGCGAGCTACAAAAGGGTTCACTGTTTTGGGAGAACCACTGATGATAGCAGATGACTCAAACTCAAATTACTCAAACTACTGGAAATACTCACAAAACATTTACACTGCTATGGTCAATTAATTCTTTTTCAAGCCTAGTTAGTGGTCTGGAGGAAGAGCCAAAGAGATACTCAGCTTCAAGGAGAAGCAGTTCTTATTTATCACAATGAGAAGTCACGGTCTCAGCTTATTCCCTCCCTCTTACGCCTTTTCTCAACTTTTCTCCTCCCTAGATAAAACCAGGTAAAATTCTTCTGTCATCACGCTGCCACGACAGAGGGCAAGAGCACGATAACTGGTCTGTGTACAAAAGAGCACACAGGCAGCTGGCACGGGAGGTGTTAAACGGATCACAGGTCAGGGCACAGCGGAAGCAAGGAAGATGAGGGATGGTATGGATTCTAGCAAGCGTGGGAGAAGAAGGGAAAGCCCACAGGCAAAGTGACATAGTTAACAGAGATGGACCCGCAGAGCGGGAGGCAGAAAAAGGACAGAAGGAAGACAGGGAAGACGTAAGACATGAATGGACAAGATGCAGGCAATTCTGCTTTGCATCTGATTTCCTCCTCACACCCAGACCAGCACTTTTTACTTGCTGGCCACAGAAAATGAGAACCAGACTGAGTCGTAGGTCTTCCTGCTTGAAGGGGGGCAGACAGGATGAGAGGCTACAGCAACAGAATTGTTAAAATATCGCTGGACATCCGTGTTCAACTGTCAGGCAATTCAAAACAAAGAGACAGACTTCGCACATAACCACACACACACGTGTGAAGCTTCGTCAGTGGGCACACCAAAACACAGCATACTGGTGTTCACAGAAAAACCAGTCCACAGTACCAAACGAATCCTGTAACCAAACTCCTTTTTTCACACACAAACACTTTAAAGCAAGGTTAAAGCCTTTCAAAGCGAACTAGTTAGTCGATGAGGAATCACAGACAAAGCAGCTTAAAGCACAGCTCAGTAGTAACACACTGGGAACGCAGCCATCTCATGCTGCTAATGCAACTCCTACGGCTTTGTCTTCACTATCAACAGCTCAGCTAATGCACAGCAACATCACACCAGAAAACAAAGGACTCCAGTTTTGCTGCAAGGTAAGCTTAGTAAGCAGAGCCCTATTCTGATAGGAAGGAGGTAACAAAGCCTAGCCTAAAACAATTTTAAAAAAATTAAGAAGTTTTATACCTATACAGGCACACAACCCTTGCGATGCTAGCGTGACACTTTCAGGCACAGCTGTCCGCCCTGGAGTCGCCCGACACAAGTAACACAACGCAGACAGGTACGATGACACAACCAGATGCGACGCACACGCTTACGCATTTTGAATGTCAACCGTTCTTAGTTTCCAGCTGCTGTTTCTGCAGACAAGAAGAACAATTCCTGGGCTCCTAGATTCCCCCCTCCCGCAAACTAAGGGCAGAGGATCTGAATGTAATCGCACTGCACATCTTTAAAAATTGTTTGGTACAGCTTCTATCTGATCACTGGAGACTGATCATGTACCAGGAAAAAAAAATTTTCCCAGTGGGCATATATCAAACCCTGGAACAGGTGCCCAGTGGGGCTGTGGACTCCCCACCCTTGGAAAGGTGTAAAACTTGACCAGACGAGGCCCTGAGCAACCCTGCTCCGAGTGAGTCCTGCTCTGAGCAGGCAGCTGGACCAAACACCCTCCAGAGGCCTTTCCAGTCGGAAGTAGTCCGGGAGCCTGTCTTTACAGATTGACACAAGCTGGAGGGGGGGAGAAGAGACAAGTGATTTTTTTTCTTCGCCCTTCTCAGATAAGACACCAGGGCTGCCTTTCAGTGCCAGAACTCTGAGCTAAGAACTCCCCTAACACCAGATTTGGGCTGTATAAGCCTATCTAAGTTTTTATTAGTTTCTGATGTAGAAGACCGGCCGGTAACACTGTCGCAGTACACTGTAAGAATGGGACCATTTCCAAAATTCATCAAGAGAGTAAAGCAAACTTTTTTAGCTAGACACACTTCATGTATACACTCACATAAGTGGCTGAAATTGTCCCCTCTGAAGCTATCAGCAGGGCTCGGTGCTTAGCAGGATTCAAAAGGGGACGTTTCTTGGGTTAGAAGGATCACCCACCCTTCAGACAGTAAGCCAGCTTCCTCAACTCAGACATAAGCCAACAGCTACCAACACAAAACCTTCCCAGTCTCCTTACTAAAGCTGTAATTCCTTCTCCCAGCGACTCCTCTCTCACCCCATGTCCCTGCCATGGCGCGCAGACCGTAGCTACACAAGCGTATTCAGCAACCCCCCCCCAGTGGCTGGTTCATTAGACATGCTTCTCATGGCAGCAGACTCAGAGTTAAAAGCTGCCTACTAAAATGGGGAGGATGGAGGTGCAGAACAGACAGCTTGAAGCTCTCTGGATGCATTACAGAACATTTTTTGCATGAATATTAATTTTTTGTTTGGAGATTCAAATGAGCACTATCTCCATTCTGTTTTGGCTTATCTGACCTGCTAACAGCAGGCCAGCTCAGTATATGAATCGCTTGCTCTCCCTGTTGTCTCTTTTCCATGCTAATTTTACATTTATGAAGGTGCTCAGATAGCAGATAGATACATGGGAAGAGGAAAGAACAGTCTAATTATCTCTGTTAATTTGGGCAGGATCAAAAGGATGCTCATTCAGAAAACTGTTAACCAATCAAGCGGGCTGGAAGTATTTAAATAGAAGACCCAACAAAGGACAATTCTGCAGAAGCCTAAATTTATAGTTGCAGCATAGCCTAGATCAGTGAGGTTTATTTGAGTCTGTCGTGACAAGAACAACTTTTGAATTGTCATTTTGCAGCTATTCATATTTTACTGTCAGTTACTATGTTCATTACTGTCTGCAATTCACCAGATCCAACTGATTTTAGTAAGGAAATTTTTGAAGAGAGAATCACAAAGCATATTTTCCTGTTACTGATTCATGGGTAAACACCCAGCCCGGCCTTCATTAAGAATATCTTGATTAAGATTTTTTTAATTGTACCACGTGAAACAAAACTCATGCAAGGCAAAGAATGACAACATTCTTAGAGACAGAAAACACTCCTGGTTTGTATCCTATAAAAACAGAAAAGTGTCAGCATTCAGCTTGTTTTAAGGAGTAGAAACAGCACACCAAAAGTCATGCTAGCAGCATATTCAGAAGCCAGGTAATGAGGAACCCGAGACACACAGCTGTTGTCATTAGGAACATCTCACCAAAAGGTACAGGTTGAACTTTGGATATTTTTTATTCTTGCCAAAGCTCCCACTAATATAAATTCTGCTAGGGCATAAACAGACATGCATGACAAGGATCAATGCTTACAATAGGTCCATACTTTCCCAAGATGTTAAAATCTAAGTAAGAAAGAATAAATAAATTAACATGTCTTCAATGTTGCACAACACAAGCCTGATGCTTTATAGAGACTGCAAAGCATCAGATATTTTATATAGATACTTTTAATGCCTTAGAAAGGGAGAAAAGCTCACTGACTTAAAGCAGAACTATGTATGGAGGTTTCCATAGCACAGTTATTAAAGCCCCCTTATTTTAAAAGGGATGGACAACTGGGGTTAAAGAAGAGGCATCAAGTTAAAAAAGCAAGTGCATTTAACAAATCATGGTATTTGTAGTCCATTAATTTTGAAGAAGCTATTATTTCTTCTTTCTGCTCCATAAGCGAAGCTAACGATGTCTTGGAAGTGTCCTGGGAAAGGCAAGCTGCTTATTATTCTGTTTAAGTTTAATGAAAACCTTCATAAAGTATATATGTAAAGGAGCAGCATTTGTTAGACAAAAAGCAGTAACTTCTCAGAAATTTCTCAGTCACTCTACAATCACATGAAATTTGAGAGTTTTTTTCACTCCCAGCTGGATTTCAAATCATAGTGTTAATGCTGCAGCATAATCTTGCTGTCTGGGTAAAATGTGTAGGCTACAAAGGTTCGTGCTAACTAGTGGTTGAATAACATTAACTAAAGCTTAATTAATGCTAAGGAAAAGATTAAATCAAAAGAGGAAAACCAGATCAGACATTTTTTAGCTCTCTAGAACTGGAAGTTCTGTAGGGAGGATTAAAACACGTAAACATTATTAACCAATTCATTTGGTCTATTTTCCAGAAAGTTAGTATTAAGCTTCAAAGGGTTAAAAATTAAATTTTGACAGGAGAGAACTAAATCAAAAGGATATAATTAACAATTTTGAAATGAAAGGAACTAGTCTTGATGGTAGTGGAGGTCAGCTTATAGCACTTGGTCAGTGTGCTGAAGCAGAATACAGAGGTTCCCTAGAAATCACAGATCCTTACTCTTCCACTGGAAGAACTGTAAGTCCAGTCTGGCTCAATTTATCCATCTGTGAAGAGGGGTTTAGGTACCTTCTACCAAGCGCCATACTGGACAATTTGAGGAACACTAAAGACCTGAAATAATAAGAAAGGCTGTCCTCTTTTTTCTAACAATAGCTAAATTGGGAAACTGGCAGCAGCTTTGTTACTTACCTCATACACACTATAGAACACACTGGTAACACTACCTAGCCAAGCCTGGTGATATTAAGCATGTTAAGGTCATAGCAACGGTGACTTACGGCATTCCTTCTCATCGCTGTCATCGAAGCAGTCTGGCAGCCCATCACACTGCCAGGCCCCTGGGATACAGCGCCCGTTACTGCACATGAAGTTTCCAGGAATGTTGCATTCGTTTGTGAAGTTATTCCCAGGCAACAGTTGGCTCTCTGCAACAAACAAAAAAGAGGGAAGTTTACAGGGGATTTTAAAAAAACAGCAGCAAAAGCAATCACTGAGCAAGCTGTTTATCAGTGGTTGAATGAAGACGAGACAAACGGATCTTGACCCTGGTTATTTTGTCATTACCCCATCGGTATCCTGAGCATGGTACTTGGTAGCACTTTCTTTTTCTTAAATTATCGTTTTACCTGTTCGCCATTCATACTCCCAATCTTACAGATTTCTTTCTTGCAATTTTCTTTCTAGGAACATAGATGCAGCCTTCTATGTATACTCAGGTCAAAGCAAATTTTGTTTAAAAAAAAATAATAAAGCTCTCCTTCACAGGGTCCGTCTAAACACAAGCAAAATAGATGAGGCTACAAGAACTCATGTCCATACTCCCACGCTTCTGTCAGATCAGTACTTAGGTAGCCACAACGACAACAAAAAATTATTTTGCAAGCTAAGGGCTAGGAACTAGTTTATGCATTGACTAATTCATACTAGGTTTTCAATTAAGTTTTAAACACAGTGCTGCTGATTGATGTTAGAATTAAGCTTCTTGGTGTTAATGTAGTCTCCTGGCATATATCTGTCCACAGGCTAGTGAGGTCGTTGGCACGCTAAGAGTTTGGTAGCAGGGTACTGGATACCAAGAGAACCACGCAGGAGGGAAATCTAGAGATTTGCTTTCCAGGTTAAACACAGCTCTAGCCAGCCATTTTAATCTACCATGTTTCCTACTTTCTGCATTGGTTTTGGAATGCAGATCATCACAGAAACAAACTTTAGTGAAGGCAGATAATGATACTCAATGGTTTTAATAAGCACCAAAATGGCATGTCACGCTGTCGAGCTGGGGGGGAAGCTGCAAGACAAGGCAGAGGGTGAGAGAAAGAATATCCTTCCCCTCATCTTCCTCTGCCACGTTTCAGGCTAGACCTAGGCAACATGCACTTGACCAGGTGAAAAAGAGAAACACAAACCTTCGCACGTAAGGGTGGAGGCGTCACAAAAACATGCCCCACCTTGCCTGCCCGCCTATCTTCACGGTGCAAAACCCCAAAGAACAAATGAAGCCAACGCGCAGCTTTATCATTTACCTGTCGTTTGCCTATTTTGAGGATAATTGCCTGATTTTTGGCAGCCTGGGGCAGCGGCAGAGCTGCAGCTGGTTCCCTCCGCTGCCCACCCCACACCAGCTTGCTTCCTGCGAGCCCAGCCGAGCTCTCGGGCGAGGAGAAGCACTACACACGCTATAGCGCGGCGAGTGTCCCACTCCTCCACGCTGCACGGCCCACAGAGCAGGTCACAGCTCCCAGGATCGGCAGTTGCAGGGAAGACCCTCTCTCAGCTCCTTCCTGCAGTCCCAGGGAAGAACCTGCTCCATACAGGCATCTCTGGAGAATCCGGCTGCCGAAACCACGAGCCTCTAAGCACGAGGCTCTCCAGAAACTCCTGAAGCAACCAAATGCGGATGGTTCCCTTCCTCCCCCACAATGTAGTAAAAATGCTCCATCCCTGACACTGGCAAAACTGCTATGTTTCACATTACTGTTTCAAAAGACGTGATAGGAATGCTTCAGGGAGGTATTTTTTTTTTTATGCCTATGTCTGCCCCAAACAACATAATCCTCTCAAATGTAATTTCTTGCAAATGGGTGATTCTCCTGGGGATGTTTTGAGAATCTGCCAGCACAGAACAGATACCGTAATGGAAATTTGCTCTGAGCTGTTAAAAGACAAGGTAGTTCAGAAAAAAGGTGGAAATAAGTCTTGTGAGGCAGATGGGGCAATCTCAGCCACTGGCCGCGTACCCAGAGCCACCTCCAAGATGCTACAGCAGGAGAGTCAAAGGAAGAAAGTGAAAAAGTAAGAGCCAGCAAAAAGCAAGGCCAGGCTACGCAGCTGCCAATTTGCTGTCTTTTTGCTTTTAGCAGTTTCATTCAAACTTCAGTTTCATTCCCTGCATCGCTGTGCTTCTGACCAAGATCGAATGGGTTTGCTCCCTACACTGCGATGGCAAAAGGCTGCAGCCTAGAACACACTGGAAGCAGCTCCGGCAGCAACTTCCCGGGGAAACGCTGTGCCCAACTCTGCCTCATGCCCGAGTCCCTAAGTCCGAATCAGCAATGGGAATGTTTTGTCCTTGGCTAGTCCTGCCATGAAACACGAACAGATACGGCGCTGTCGATAACCACCCCCGGGCTAGCGCAGCCTTACAGCATCGCTGTTAACCAAGCTCTGCAGTTCTGTGTTCAGCCGGCAAAGGTGGGTTTTTTGGTTTTGGTTCTTTCCTTAAACCAGCGACTGAACACAGTCAGATCAGCCTTCGTGTCACTGACCTGTAGCTGGTAAGCAATCACCAAACCAAAATCACCACTCTCAAACAGCTGCAGACGGTGAAACTGTCAGCGTTACACAACCTTCTATGATTACACGCTGGGAGTAGTTTGCCAACACCTCTGCCTGCAACTGGAGAAAACCTACCGCAGTATTACAGGACTACGGCATGCTGCCACCAGATCAAGATATGAAAGAGATGAGATACCCGGGTATCCTTTGCAATGTAAAGGTACAGCCAATACGCCATGTTTTCAAGTTTGTTATAAAGCATCCAAGAGCTTCAACAGCAGAACCTAACACCTCTCTCCACACTCACCCCATGAAATAGCCGTCGGGTCAGTACGGTACCACGGGAAGACTTTCCTGGTAGTTGTAAATTCTCTCTAATAAAAGGTATGCCGAGTTCTCAAATAGAAGAAAACTGAAATGTCCTGGCTAAGAATAAATCTCTGATGTAAACCAGAGTTATTCCAAGCTTGACAAGAGAACTAGGAATTACCGAGGCTTTTGCTCCCTCAGAACCTAAGCACCTAGGCAGTACAAATTCAGGCAGCAACATCAAAAAGGTGTCATTCTCATGGCATCTCTCTCTGTTGCTCTGCGCTACCTTCTTGTCTAACCTCATTTTTACATCTTGCATCCAACCTACTCCACTTCCACGTGGAAGCGGCACCTCTTCAAGATGAAAAAATCCTGCTGTCAACACTTAAGCGAGACCTCTTCTAGACTTGGGCAAGTAGCTAGCTAAGAACGACAGCTACCTGCCCTAAGTACAGAACTGTCTTGTCCCCCTAAGCAGCACAGCGTACCTGAGAAAACATGGTAACTGGACACCTTTAACACCTCCTGTGCAGAACAACCAAAGTTCAGCTCCTGTCAGATCTAACGCTGTTATCTTGCCTGAAAAGCTCTACCCATGATCTCCACACTTCTTTAATGAAGACATTTAGACCAAGCCAAACCATTCAAGAAATTTCTAGAGTTTCAAAAAGCAAAAAAAACACAAACCAAGAAACAACCTCCCGAAAAAAGCTCTTGAGTCCCTGTTACTTTTAACAACTCCTTTACATAAAAGCTATTCTTCTGCCCTACTGAATTGAAGCAACATTCCAGGACCAGATACCAAATTTTATTTTTTACCCAGTCAGCTGTTTGTTTATAGGATTTCCTTTGTCATACAATAAATTTATCCTCAGTGTTCTTCTACAGCAAGGGTGTATTACTACCCTTTTCACCAAACAGGAAACAAAAGATACTGGCAGGTCAAGTTACTTGCCAACAGCCCTACGCAAGCTTCGCTGCAGAATGGGAACACGGAACTCCGACTCAACCCAATTTCAAAGCGACAGCTATTTCTCTTAAAACACGGCCTTCATCAGCTGCTAGAGAGAGCTGCAGGTTACAGACAGAAATTTGAGAGTCACAGTCAATGGATCCAGAAACTCATTACATGCATTACTCCGTCTCCAAAACATCCATTGGTGGATAAAGAACTGTCAAAACAATTGCACATGTGGAACTCTTTTAAATCCTATTGCTCCTTTTCCTTCCTTCGCTTTGCAAGTCTCCTCTATCAGACGTAAAAGCCCTCAAAGAAATCCTCGGTGCAGTCATCACCTCCCAACCCTCCGGAACGCGACGCTCCTGCCCGCTCAGCGCACAGCCCGCTGCGTGACTGGGGGCTCTGTGCACGGACATGGGGGGGAGCCGTGTGACAGACAGGCACAAGACATGAGACGGAAAAGGCCAAACGAGATCATCTTGTTCGTTTTTCTAATAAGGTCCACAGAGATGTCAGGTTTTGCGCAGCCAGCTTGCTGTACCGCCTGTTGGCAGGGGCAGAAATTCCTTCAAGCTGGCTTTCCAATAGTTGACATATTTACCCTGCAGCCTCTTTGACTAATTTTGAATTCAACCCAAGTATGAGCTATACGGACGTTAAGTAAAGGAGGAAGGGAAGAAGGGGAAAGAAGCAGTCCATTTTCACTGCAACACATTGCTCACTTTAAGAGTATACCATCTGGGCTGAATAAAAAAGGGGACTCGTGTTTCATTTCGAAGGGGACTGAGTAAGGAAAGGCAATCTGTTTTAGCAGCCACTTGAAAAAACGTTAGCACCTAAATATTTAATACTCACTGAAAAAGTATCAGGGAAAAATAAATAAAAGGGTAAGTCATACTGAGCACTTCACGCTGCATTAAGAAACCAAGTCAAGGATATCTTTCCCAAAAAAACCTTTACCGGAAAGCATTCCAGAGAACCATGAACATTACAGAACAGATCACTACTGATAACACCGCTGCCTCGGTATCAGAAAATGTAATCAGTAAGAGTAGGCAGTCACCCTGGCCAAGGAGGTTTTGAGGAAGAAACACACGACACTTTATGTGTTCAAACCCTTATGAACAATGCCAAGAACTTCAGCCTCTTTGCAAAAAGATCCATCCCCAAGGTCGAAGCACGAACCCTTCACTGCCAAACCTCTGGCATGTCTTTTGCGGGAATCCTAGGATGTTCACTGGACACTTTCAATGGATCACTGCTTAAAGTTCTTCAAATGTGAAAAGAATTATTTTGATCCAGGCTGGTATGTAGCTGTGAGACCGAAGGAGTACTCATGATACTTTCCTATCACACAATTCACACAGTATGCTCCATACTTGAATAAATTTATTCTTTCTTTCTGCTTATCCCCTT
The DNA here is from genome assembly GCA_026212715.1 of Elanus axillaris. NCBI lineage: Eukaryota > Metazoa > Chordata > Aves > Accipitriformes > Accipitridae > Elanus > Elanus axillaris. The sequence continues at coordinate 25,872,441 of JANZLQ010000032.1, forward strand.
GCCGGCTGTAAATCCATACCAGGTTTGATTTCAGCACATCAGAAATCTGTTCTCACTCTACCAAGATCTGCAGCGTGTTGTGAAAACAAAAGGAGAGAGACTAGAACAATTCAGTAGCTGGAATCTGCAGCCAGATTGCATCAAAAACACATACCTTCAATACCTGCCAATATTTGCTCACCAGCCAAACACATCACAACTAAAGAAAAGCGAGCAATAATGGCAGACTTGAACAAACACTTTTTGATCTTCCTCCATCATCTTAGAAGATAGCAAATAAGCCGTGCTAAGTGACTGATAGGATATTAGAAGACTTGATTCCTCAGAGACTGCAAAACTATTTACAAATGCTTACATTTAGGTCCAGTTGCTCCGGTAAAATTAGCCGATAAGGACAGATGTAGTTTACCATACTTCTTTATGTTGACGTGAAGCATCCGACTCACTCCGCATCTACTTTACAGATATCTACTAATGCAGATGATGCACCCAGCAGAATTCAAAAACTGAGCATGAAGAAGCTCCAAACGTTATGCGTTGCTTATAAACTTCAGTTTAACATGTGCACGCATAAATTTCACTGGCAATAGAGGTATGTTGTCAGCAAGGTAACAGCAGTGGAATTAAGGCAGGCTTGGCTTAACGCTCACTGTCCTGAAATGGAAAGCAGAGTCAGTTTGTGCTTATGAGAGAACATCAAAGTCAGGACTCCTGCAGCCACCCAAAGAGTCTGTGGCAACAAACTTACTCAACCTCTTTACTACATTTTACCCATTGTTAAAATGAAAAGTGGGCACTAGTTCTTAAGAGGAAGGTCCCATACTGAATGCAAGTACGTAGGGCATAAAGAGATTGCCCATTAACAGCACCAAACAGGTAAGGAAAGTAGACTAATGAGGGCTAAGTTTACTTTCCATCTCTTAAATAAATACCTTTGTTGTTACCCTAAAAGTTGTTTGCAGCTGCATTTTTATAAGCGTTCTCTCATAAATCCCCATAAATGCTAGTCTTTCACTTGATTTGCTTTCCTATGCACTACTGCAAGGGTGCCGTGCCAGAACAGAAGAAGAGCATCCCAGTGCACCTTCAGGCTGGCTTTGGGAAGCAAAGAATAAGACAAGCTCTCTGTTGCTCTGCCATGAAACCTCTGGCAACACCTAAGCCATCTGTCACTAGTAAAGGACACCTGCCACTGATTATCTGACAACTTAAATCCCCTTGAACAGTTTTAATCCCTATTCTGCCCTATCTTCATTTAAACTGCCTGATGATTACATTGCCTATGCAACATTAGAAGTTATGAGGGTTATCTGTAAAGGCAGATTGACAGCTCCACTGCAATACAAGTGCTCAAAAATGTTTCTTCACCGAAGCAGCAGGTAAATTAGTGATTATTCAAGGAACTGCTCAGGTTCTCACTGTTCAGGTTCCACTTCCCCTCCTCCAGTTTTGTGATCCATGAGATGCAATATATTCAATATCTAGCATTTTCAAGACTTAAAATGGATCAGACCTAGTCAAAAAAAGCAGAAACTCCTACGGTTACTTCCAATTAAACACTAGGTATTACTGAAGCACGTCAAAGGCAATGGTAAAACCCTTTTTAGAGGACTAAAAAGGATAGCTTCTTTCAATTTAGACAGAAAAACTACAGTGGCGGGGAACACAAACTACTATTGGGTACCCATCCTTCACCCATTAATTCCTCCCAGCAAAAGCCATCTTTATTGAACTGGAGAGCAATTAACACATCATGATCTCCACTATAAATGATACAATATGCATAGAATAGAGTATCTTTTTCTAAATATCCTACAGTGGTAGTTTAAGCAACTGGTGGCTTTATATTCCCTATAGTAGGTGGCTGCATTTCAGCACTTAGCCATGCAAGCACCTGAATTAATGAGGGAATGATTTCGAAGATTATATTTAACAACCATTTGCTTTTTCCTTGCGACACCATGTGCAGGAAGTGAGCTGAGGTGAACAGGCTTACTTTAGTCCTACAGTCTTTGTGGCTGGATTCTGTATTTGGGGGACTGGGCATTTCACTAGAGCCCCCACATTCGCTTGTCTCCAGCACAGCTGCTTGAGCGCACACCAAAAATACATACACCTGCTAGGTCTGCGGGCTCTCAGCACAGTTAGCGTGGTAGAAGAGAAACAGGCTAAGGGAGGGCCATTAACAGGACAGAGTGAACACAACTCCAAACTAGTACAAGTTTAAACAGAAAAAGGAGGAGGCGAGAGGCAGAAGAAATACTTGTTCAGATTACTGAACTGGGTGCACCTTGAAAGAGGAGCATTCTCCAGCAAGAAGGTCAAAGGGGGATTATACACTGTTCTTATCCAAACCAAAGCTACCCAGACTGCTTCCTTACAGAAGCGGCAGGTGTAAATATATCCTTCTCTTAATATTTTTGAGGATGTATTGCCCTAACACCACCCTGAGGAAAAACGTAATTTCCGTCTTCAGAAAAAGTAAATACTAAAGAATTTATGCACAATAGTGCACAAGGCCTGCAACAGATCTTGGGACAGAATTTAGATTCCATCAACCCAGTCTCTGCTTTGGCAATAGACTCGCAACTACTTGCCAAGAGGGGTCAAACAGGAGTGTTTGTATCAAACAGCTGTACCTAAGAGAAATTAAATGGGAGGCAAGGGCGAAGGAGGAGGTAACAAGCTTGTGTGTCCCGTCACACTACTCCGGTCTCCTGACGACCAGGCCACGCTGACATTCTGCCTGGAAAACACAGAGATCATGCCTGAACTGTGACAGCAGCAGGACTGAGTCCAATTCATTCACTCACGAATTTAAGCACTTAAAGAAGTACATATGCTTCTGCAGAAAAGAACAGAGGAATGATGGAGTTGAGCCCTTCTTATACCCCGGTGAATCATGTTTATGATCCTTTGCAAGGCAACGGAGACATCACACAACTACCTTTCTCCCTAATTTTGGTTAGGGGAGACTCCTGGCTACTCATGGCAAAAAGGGTCAGTACATGACCCCCAACTTCTTTCCTTTGACTATAATGGCCACATGAGTAAATGGTTATCTTTTACTGAAGAGTTTCCTCATCCTGCTTGCCCTCAATCCTCCGAGACAACTTATAGCAGAAGACCAACTCAGATTGACTCATCCACCCAACCCCTTAGAGCTAGATCAATACTCCAAATTTGGGATTGTTTTGTTTATCCCATACTCCTCTCCAGTTCCTCCCCCCTGCAGTGATTTTAAGCAAACTATGAAAACCGTTACTGTGCAATGAATTGGAGCATGCACTTACACAAAAGCCTCTAATAACTAACAGCCTCTGGAATGGAAACATTTTCCCTAATTAAGTGTTCCTCATACTCTCAGAAGAGCTTAGCTATTATCTCCAGGCACTTAAACAGAAAGTTAACACAGTCCAGAATAAAAATCTGAAATCCAAAGAACATATTCACACCAATTGTCATCTTCAGGTTATTGAATAGTGACTCTCTTCTAATCATTTCATCTTACCCACAAGTTATTATGCTCTTTCTGAGCTTCCAAAAGAGCAGAAGATGCTTTCACAAAAAAATATGCCACAGCAGTGCAACTGAACAAAAGCAGGCGGGGG
>JANZLQ010000032.1:25877377-25892141 GCA_026212715.1 Elanus axillaris
AGAAGATGCTTTCACAAAAAAATAGGCCACCGCAGTGCAACTGAACAAAAGCACGCAGCCCCCCCCCCCAACCCCCTGGAAACACCGTTATACCTTAATTAGCATCAGATGAATAAAAGTACAAGTACCTGACACAGTGAAGAACCTCAGATTAATCTGCCAGTTACGCCTTAACAGCTTGGATTTTAAAAAGGGGAAGGAGGCCTAACTTTGCCTTAGTAAACTTTATGATCAGTAAGCATATCATCGGTCCTCCCACAGACAACACTGCTGCATCTCAGCAAACTGAACAGGTACGTTGTCTGCGTCACGCCTGCACTATCTGGTCCTTTGGTATTGGTCACCCTGAAAACATAGCCTGAATTATCCTCAACAGGGCACGGATACAAAGAGAGTAAATAATCTCAGTCTTGTCTCTTATGTCCCAGACTACCATCAATATCAAAATCCTTATCTCAAACTCCCCTCCCTGTACGATTGCAGAAAATCTTGGATTTGTAGAACTCGGGCTCAGATTACTACCTGCCATTGTTTTGGATGATAAACCCACTTGATATTCACAGCTTTTAAACATCAGCCTACTTGGAACAGAGATAGCTGCAATACTTTCTACAGAAAGAGGACTGTTGCAGGTTGCCACACCAGCTCTGGCCGCAGGAAGCAAATCCGTCTTTTATCAGGGCGAGCAGGGGGAGCTGACTGGAAAGCTCAGTGCTACCAACCACAGCCAGGCAGATGTTTACATTCCTCTGCCCAAGACAACTCTTAATGCTGAAACTCTTTCTCCACCAGCCTCATCTCACTGCTTACTCTGCTGATAAGATAAGGTAAGAGAAACGTACTCATGCCCAACATCCACCTAGCGATAAGATTTCCAAGCTGAATCATACCTTCTTTCTTCAACGGGGAGAAATCTGAGCACTAATCTTGAATGGCCTATTGATAGGGAGGAAAAAAAAGAAATACAGTCTCATATCGACAGATAAACACCTTGAAAGGTGGGAAGAGTACTACTAATAAGTTTTAGTTTATTCAAGGATCTTTCCTAGGGATTCAGCACAAATTTGCCCTCATTTCGCTAGCTGCTGAGACAATTACATTCTGTCTGCAAAACCCAACAGAACATGAAATTTTAAAATGCTCTCAGAATGCAGGGCCTAATCAGTCACCTGTAAATCCAGCCTCTAAGTACTCGTGTGAGATGGAACCAAAAACCGCTATATACAGATCTGTGTATAGTCACTTTCTGCTGTTATGCCCAGGTTTTAGCTACTTGTTCTCTCAGGAAACACAGACCTCTTTGTCTAACATTTTCCTTGGCAACAGGATACTTCCGACGGCATCACCCAGTGTAAATCATAAGCTTGTGTAAACCGGTAAAGGACAAATGGCAGAACTGGACAGTAAATCTTGTACAAAGTAAACGCCAAGATTAAAGAAGAACGTATCATTCAATTAAATGACAGGAAGGGCAAGAAAAGGAACAAAGAACAACCAAGTTTGAACTGAAGTTATATTTGGTGTTTTGCAGCGTGGCTGCAGAACCGTTAGAAATCCCATCAGTTCAGTTCAGGTACACACATTTGAGACGTGTTGGTAAAGAAACATTTGTCCGACCAATACTTGACAAGCTGCAAGTCCAGAACAAAAGTGAATTAATGTCCAAAATTCATCCAGTTTAAAGGAATAACTTACAACAACAAAAGCGATGAACAGAAATTCCATTTAACAACAAGCATTGGGGGGGATTAGTTTGTTTTTCTAACAATTGGAAGAGTCTAGGTTTAAATTTCCTCACACAATACTCCATGTCAACAAAAACCTACCTAGCACAATTAAGTTTAAGTTTCCCAGTCACAGAATCCGAACACTTACTTTCGAAGATCAAAGGTTTTTAATTGCTCTTTGAGACTTGTTTCTACAAGGACTCTTTTTTTCACTATGCAGGTGCAAGAGGTCATAAAAGGCTGCTGTTAACCACATTTTCTTGCTTAAAAACATGTATTGAATTACCTGTACTTAGGGGCCTTCAGAGATGACAGTTAGCTGTGCAAACTCTGGGATGTTCAGCCTTACTAGCTGCGCAGATTCCTTTAGGTCTCACACCCAACGTAAGAAAAAACCCCACAGTTGTTCTGTCTGGAGAAAACAACTGAATTCACTATTAGTTTATTTCCCCACATGCAAGTGCTACCTCAAGCTGTTCCGTTGTGCCACACAACAATGACTTAAAGGGTGCTCCAATGACAATTAATCACAAGGAGTGGCAGCAGTTAACTGTGAGGCTGTAAATGTCAGTATCAATTCTTTGAAAAAAAAAAAAAAAAAAAAAGATTTCTGTAATGTCAGTTGTTCTAGGAGTGTTTCGCTCCTAGGCAGTGGTCAAAGTATGCCGTTACTTAGAGGCATAAAAAGCCCCGAAGTCCTTTGGAGTTGGTAGCTGGCACTGCACACACTGTCCATCTCTGCATCCCAGCATACAAAACCAAAAATGCCCCAGTATGCAGTAACACAAGAATGTGGAAGGAGAGGAGAAAGCCAAAGCAGTAACTATGAAGGAGAATGCCAGTCCCATCCCTCAGCAGGATGCTAAGGAGGTACCCCCTTGCCCCTTCTCCAATGAGCACTTACAAGGTTTAGTATTTCTGCAGTCTTCTGCCCCACCACACAGATCACACACAGAATCAGCCTCTGCAAACGAATGCCATTTAAGCAAGAGCAACGCGCTACAGAAAACAACCTATAAACGGAAATTGTTAACTGGCAGGCAGAATGTTTCACCCAGTGAAGAAAAAAAACGAAGCAAAACCCCAACCTCTGCACCTCCAGACACCTTAGAGTCCCAATACATAAGACGACTGCAGTACAGAATGACGTTATTGGTCAGCGGCAGAAGCACTACGTCAAACTGAGCAGAGCTGCTTTTTGTACATAGCTGTGATTAGCTAAAGGTGCATCCCCTCAACAGCTCAGGCTGATCTAAATCAGAGCTGAGAGCCCCATCTTTCTCCAACCCCGGCTATAAATTCCTGTATTCCCTCTTGCTATCCAGTTGCGTAAACTCCACCACAGGTGGGCAGCAAGCTTTAAGAGAGTTAACCTAAAAGTGTTTAGTTCTCAGCACTGTCTGAATCAACCCACCAAGTCTGAAGAGCCTCTGCCATCCGAGAAGAGGGAGAGGAACACACATGCCCTGGAAGAAGGGACAGCTCAAACACCTTACGCTGCTTTGGAAACGCACCCCGAGGTTAGGAGCAAGACAAGGACTGCGGCCTCCTCTCAGGCTAAACCAGACAACCTAAAACCAAAACAGTCCTGCCATTTTCAACCCCAACAGACATCACTCAGTCTAATAAAGTTGCTTGTCCTTAACAACCATGCCACAATTCCTTCTTTGAACAGCAAAGGAAAGTTTTCAAGAGCAATAATTGTCTTGGCAGCTGCGTGTCGAAGTCTTGCCCAGTAAGGAAAGCCGCATGTCAAGAACCAGACACGCCATGCTGTGTCCCAGCAAGCACATGGTGGTAAAAGATGGTATCCCACACTGGCATCTGACCAGTGAAGGACCGTTCGACAGGTGTGCGAGAGACAGAACACACAGGGCTCCGAAAGCAAACTCAATGTGTAAGCATGGTGGAGAAAGCAAAACAAGACAAAGTTATGATAATGATACCCTCCTGATACCATAATTTATGCATCTAGGATCTGACTGCATGTTACGTGTCGGTACAGCACATCAGGAGGGGCAAGTAAGCTGCGGTATTGGTAACAAGGGGAGAACTCGGGATGTGCGACTGCATGAAACGGCCACACCTCGGAAAGAGCCTGCAAGACACAGCTGGGATGCGAGGCTCTGCCGAGGGGCCAAGTCCAAGAAAGGCCAGGATGCAGCCCAGAGTAACGAAACAAAACATCAACAATGACCTTAACAATAAAGGAAAACTCATAACTTCTCACTCAACAACACTGAGCTAATTTCCAAGTGTAAGGAGATTGATGAGATATAACCACGACTTTAATCTAGACAGAGACAGATCTGCAGACTCCCCTACCCTGGGAAGGCAACTCAGCTCCTGCTTTGAAGTCTTGCCCTAAGAACAGAAAACAAGGAGACCAGAAACCTCTCTCCTGAGGCTCCTAAAAAAAAACCTGGAAGAGGAACAAGAATGTTTTCCCAAACAATACATCGAAGCAACAGTTAAAGTTAGGAGAAGAATTAGCAGAAAACAACCAGAGTCAAGGAAAGGCAAGAGTTTAAGAAGAGGAGAGCGATTGTGCCAGGCGCTAGTGACAGCACACGGCCAGTGAAGATGGGCTGCTGTTCCTAAACAGAAGCATTACCTGCACACAGACTGCAGATTACAACCTCTTCAAATAGGAATGCAAATCCAACAAAGAGAGAAGAGCCAGACCGAAAAGAGAGCATACACAAAGACCACACGAGTTGGGTGCCAAAACATGGTGCAAAGTGAACTTCGAACATCCCTGAATCTTCAAGGGGAAGGCAACTCATTCCTCTCCGGCTGCAATGATGATGCAGAAAGGGACATAGACACCTTTAGAAATAACAATTTCAACATAACAAGCTAAACTACAGCCTTGATTTCAGAGGATCACCGGGCTGGGTTATAATCAGCCAATTTTCATCCCCCCTATACTGAAAACTCGACAAGCCATGGCACAGCCACAGTGACGCCCTTTAGACCGTCTAGGACCTCACCCCACTCTCACAATATTCTGGAGATCTCTGCTAATATGCTGGTCTAATTCAACAGTGAGACATCACAGGACACAAGCCTCTTCAAATGTCATGCCCAAGGTCTATTTGAAGAGATTTTGCCATTACTTTAGAGGTTTCTTTTATAGAAGACTCTGCATTTGCCCTTCTCCTGTAACTCTGGTCAGACATCCTCCACGAGGCAAGTCTCAAAAAGAGTTAAGTGGGGGCAGAAGATGGGGCTCAGGAATGACAGATGTATACAACAACTGGTTGTTTATTTGAAGTTGGGAATTTCCCATAATCACTACCAGGGACCTAGAAAATAATCACTTCAAGTGAAAAATAACAGCTTTTATAGCCACCTACCTAAAGTGTGATTTTCTCCCATTCAAAGTGAGCTCTTTGATGTGCTTTATACAGTAATAATAAAAACTTATATAGAAGATAAAGTGACTCAGCATTTGCTGCACAGATTAGATTTCAGCTGCTTTCTGTAAGCGAATCAATAACAGAAAAATAAATGGCATTTGCATTTTGTCAATGGGAAACATGCTGTTAGGAAGATACATGGCAGGGATTATACTGAAAGGAGAGGCTCATTCTTTTCACAGGGGTTCAGTTTCACCTTATCCATTTCACTCGCTCATTGTACCAGAAGCCCTAGCTGGGACCAGCGATGCTTTTCCATTGTAGAGGAACATACACAGTGTCCCCACGCGGATGGGATGTTAATGCGGGGTGCGTACAGTGGCTGTGCAATCTTTCTGCAAGGCATTGGCGACCCATTCTTTCCAGCAAATACTGCCACAGCAAGATGCCATCCACACACACCATATATTACAAACTGCTTTTGAGCTAGCAGTAAAATCAGGGGTTTGTTTGCAGTACAGGCAATCTCGGATTTTGCCTCTTTCAACAGTTGCTGTGTTTAACAGCACACTGAAGAGTGAAGAATACAGGAATGAAGATAGACAGAGGAAGATTTTGCAAAAAGCAGAAAAACTTCTGATGCATGCATGAAAAAAACAAGTATCTCCCCAGGAGCAGCGGAGGCAACTGGTCAATGACTCTGGAAACGGAGACACAAGAAACAGTCCAGAATTTAGCCTGTGGTGTACCAGCTTTCTTCCTTTTCCCATTTTTTGCTGCTGCTTTGGTTCCTAACAACTCTGTTCCCTTTATTTCCTAAAATCTTCTGAACAGTTTCCAATAAAGAAAAGTAGCATCTGCTTTTTAGAAGTCTGTCCTGGCCTCAAAATAAAAAAAATAATAATAATAATAAAAAAAAAATATTATGCCACCCTACTCAAAGTAGCCATTAGACAAAAAGTCTTGAAGAGAAGCTTCCCAGTACACTCTAGTTAAGAAAGAATAAGCATTTATATACTTCAGCCCCTAATCTGAATATTTTGGTGTCTCATTTAAGCCACGTGCAGCTTCCAAACCTGGATATGTTTTACTCTGATGGGTCAATCTCAGGAAAAACTCTTAAGTTAACAAAAATTACTAAGTTTCTGCTTAACTACAAAAACATTCTTTGCTTTTCAGACTTCATTCAACATTTTTTGCATCAGGTATTCTTCCACTGAGCCAAATCAAAACACAGGAGATCTCTAAAACCTTGCTATAACCCCATGCATCATTTTGCGGGTTAAACAAACTCTGAAAGCTTCACATTGCTCCTGGCGTTCATCATATTTATGTATGCTACAAAGCATACTTTCTGAAGAAGCTGAAGCAAAGACATGTCCAGACAGAGCACGCCAAACTGGGAGATGCTGGAGACCAAACCGATGAGCTGGGGAATCACCTACAGAGTTACACAGACGGTGACCAGAAGGAACAGACAAGATCTCAGGAATTTCATGAAAATTTTCAACAAAAACACAAGTCCATAATATCTCAATAACCCAGAGAACTCAAGACGCCCAGGCAAAAGACATGGCTTCTACATACGCAGTAAAAGTTTTTATTACCAAAGTGCCTATCTATCTACTTGATTCCAAGGCAGGATACATCTGTTTCCACACAAAACCCAAAGAAACTTAAAGTGCACTAAGTTCGCAGATTTGCCAATCCTTTTGTCAAGGTTCTAGGGAAGCAAGATTATCACCTGCAGTAGCACCCGAGACTGGCCATAATGGAGGTTCTCGGGAGCCCTGATGAACACACTAATGGAACAGCAGTTTCAGCACGCTGCCGCTAAGGGTTAATTTTAATTTTGAGTCTTATTGTCCTAGTCTCATTGGCTCCAGTCACTCTTGTCAATTTAGTGGCAACTAAAGTCTGAAAATTGCAGGGTGTAAATTTAGCATAGTGGGTCTCACACATTGTGCTTTTTTACTGATAGAGACTGTATTTGATTAATCAGAATTAAAAGAAAGATATCATTCTTACGAAAGCTTGTCTATCTTTTTCCCTCATCTCTGGAAGGAAGGAAATAAGAAAAATCAGCCTGTATTGTCTGGATAATGACAAAGGCAGCACAGCTCAAAACTCTGCATTTCAGAATTTCAACAGGCATTTCTTCCAGGTCGATGAGCAGAGAATTGCTAGTGCCAAGTGATGCTGAGACTCCTGCCACGCAGCTATCAAATCTAGGTAAGTTAAGGCAAGCAGGAAGAGACATCTTTGGAACACAAGGACAACCTGAACGTACTTTATCTGTAACAACAATGTTCAAATTTCTTTTACAGCCCCAAAAAGTCAGCAGCTGGCTAGCTCTAACTGTGGCTCTCCACTACCACTCACATAGACACTTGCACCTTCCCTTCTGTCCTTCCCACACACTCCAAGAAGTTCAGAAGACAGTGAAAACTATATGTAACAGATATTTTTAAGGATGCTCTGGTAGGTAATGTATAGTGCTAGAGTGACACCCACGGCCGTCAAACCAGACCACTAGCGTAACACATACGGGCACGAGCCAAGGTTTCTCCTACTCCACTTAACACAAAAGTGTGCAACAGCAGCAACCGAGCAAAGCAGTCTCCAGCCTTTGCGTTTCCATCAGCCATTGCGTCTGCGCATCACTGCTGGTACAACAACTCTTACTCCACAGAACGTCTCAATCCACTTGCAGCCCATACTGGCTGGAATTTTAGGTCTTCTCACAAAGTACCTAAGCAGACTTACTCAAACTTAGTAAGATTTTCAGTCTCCCAGCACCAGGGCTGCTGCCCGCATATACCCTTGCTTTAAACACAGGGGCCTATATTTAAGAGAACAAGAATTTTGCTGAACATTCAAAACTCATTTTTCTCCTGGGCAAACCTGAATTGAAAACACTTGGGAGCAATAAAGATCCTTAAAAAGGCACCCAAGATTCTTTGTAGACTCATTTCTTAAATTTTGATTCCCAGCTACTGCAGTAATTTCTGCTTTTTAAAAAAAAAAAAAAGACAAGCTGATACATTCTGTTCAGATCTTCTGTCAAAGTTGCAGAGTCACAGCTCCCACCTTCCCAGTCAGAAAGACTGTTGAACTGCAATCATCCATATGCTGAGGTTTTCTCTCTTCTCTGAATCCACCTTATTAGGATCAGAGAAACAGGCCTCACAGGTGAGGTACAAAGCTCTTTGAGGTCATAGACCCTGCTATAACTTTGGAATATTATTAAACACTTCAGAAAGAGATCAGATACTTCACAAAAGACGCAAATGGAAAAAAAAATAATAAAAAGAGCAAAGACTTTCCTCCTACAAAAGAAGTAGGAGGGAGCTTTCATTTAACACATTTATCTTCCCTAAATTTTCCCTTCACTTATACCTCCCAATACTGGCAAGATCTCCTCTCTATACGGAGATCAGTGCTTTAGCACAAAAATCACTCTTACAAAAGCAAAAATATTTGGCCAAGAAGATGAATCCTGTGCTTAAGATCATACAGACCGCGAATTTGGGACCTTTTTTCCTGTTTTTATTATGAACAAAACCCCACCACTATCCTTCAAGATGCTTCCAAAAAGGGGTGCGTTCCTCTTTGTAAACACTAATGCTTAGTGACACCCTGTCACAGCAATTTAACAGGACAGCTATACCATCCTGCTAGCAGGAGACATTACACATCGGGAGAAGACAGTAAACCATACTGTCTAGGAGACAGGATAAGCACCATCATGAGAGACGGGTAATGTCACTGGATAACCTGTGACCTCATATATTATACAATACATGAGGCTGTTCCGTTTTCAGAGGGACCCATGCAAGTGCCTCCCAGAACGATTCATTCCAGCCAGCCTTCCGTTTGCCAGTATGTCAAAGGATGCTCGCCATTCATTGCAACGCAAAAGTAAAGTCCTTGCATTCAAGAACTAGAAAAACTGAGTTTTCCGAAAAACATCAACAACTCAGCCGCATTCTCCTCTTCCAGGTCCGGAAGAAAGCCCGTCTGCATCTCACACTGCCTCCTGTGGAACAAGACTCCTGTGACCCCGGCGACTAGCACAGAGGAAGGAGGACAGGCAACAGTCAGGAATGGCTTCCTTCAGCAATACTTCATTAATAATTTAACTGTTAATGGCCACGTAAATGCAGCGGTTGCAGGAGAAACAAACTGTATAGTTGCCCATTATAGTGAAAGCACTGCTCTTCAATTATCTTTGCTTTCTACTTAAGCAACAGAGCTTCTCTTTTTTTCCACAGGTTAGTCCCTTTTTAAAAGGGAAAAAGGTGTGAAGCTTAATTAATAAACCTAATTCATTTAACTTAAATTTTTTAATCACTCGAGAAATGCTGGATGTGATTACTATAGGTCTTTCCCATTTTCCTAACCTCCTATACAATTATTTTTCACATATTCAAACACAATATAGCCTACAACATAGAAAGGAAAGATGTATATGGACATTTCCGATTCAGGAAATTAACACAATGATAGTATTACTTTTGATCATGTACACCGACCCATATTCTTTGAACTAGCTGAAAGTATAAAGGGAGACAGAAAATACAATGCAGTGCTAAAACATGCCCATGACTCTAGCACCAAGCAACTTCATTCTTGGTGAACACAATACAGGCTAAAACCATCCCACACCACAGTCACGCGTTTCATACACAAACCAGATGACGTGGCTCAGCCAGCAGCACTTAAATCATCCACTTGCTCTTTGCACTATGGCTGCGTTTTCTCCAGAATTCCAAAGAAATACATTTAAAAGGAATACTCTAAGTATTGACTGCATTACACCTGATGACTGCACAAACTTACTTAACTGAACTTAAGTGTTACCACCACCAAGTAAGGAGGACACACAAAGGAGGACACCTGAACATGTCGATGATACAATATCCCAAACAGAGACATTCTTGAACTGACAATGAAAGTTCTTGCTTCCTTTCCACTTGGTCACGAAGATTACTCATATGATCAACATCTCTTCTATAACATGCCATATGCTGACTCCGAAAAGCAGGAGAGGGCAACACATAAGGAACAAGCAGCAGTGGCAACACAAGTCCCCTCAGCTAGCTGGAGGCTGTAAAGAATGTACAATCAGAAAGCCAATGCCAAAGAAATGAGCCCTCTGGGGAAAACTAATTTCTTACTTCCTCTAAAAATTTACTGCCAATGGTACAGAGTATCCTTCAGCAGTCAGGAAGGATCATCCCAAAGGCAGGAAGACTTTCTCACAGAGACTGCTACCAGCAAGGTAACTTTGCAGCTTCATTACTGTCATTATTTGAGTACTCCTTAAGAATTTCTTTCTCAATATATTTCAGATAACCCTGTAAACAACATGTTTCAGGAAGGGCCAGATGATACTGAGAATAGGCTTGGATACCTGGATGACCTTTCTCGTCAAGCTCAGACACAGCCAATTGCCATGTCATTCACAGCATCTGCCAGTGACAGGGAACACCACAAATTTTCCAGTATGTCAACATAGCTGCTGTGTTTCAGAAGCACCTTGACGCAAGAAGAACATGCTAACAGAGACGCTTTGTGATCAAATACATACTTAGCAGAAAAAATTTGCATGGCAAGATGAAAACCACAGTAAAACTTTAAATGTATAGACAGAATAAGCTTCCTTCCCACCATGTATCCCCCAGCCAGAGCACAAAGCTCAGTGTGCCACTGGAAACCGAAACTCAATTATTCCTTCTCAACAGACCGGTCCACATCTCGATTCCTCCTCCTGTTGCGCCAGTTTTACACTGGAGTTGCTCCCCTGAAGCTGTTAGAATCACCCTGGTGAAAAGGAACACAGAATCAAGCATTTTGTTTGTGGAACGTGAAGGATTAAGCCACTGTACTCAGACCTTAAAATTACTATTTTCCCCTTCTCAATTTGCTGCCTAGAAAAGTCTACAATAAATTTTCCCATGAGACATTGAAGAACAGATTTAGGAACATATTGTGCAGGTATATTACTGCTCAAGATATCCTAGCCGCGACGAATTCAAGTCAAAAGTCTCAGTTTTAACAACTTCTCCACGGAAAACTAACCAAAGTAACAGCATCTTTTGTGTCCAGTTATTTTCCTCCTCTTCCTCTGAAGAGAGACAAGAGTGACACTGTGAACAGAACAAAGCGCGGCTAGCTGAAAAGATTAACTTCTTTCAGTTTTAATGAAATTTCATCATTTGAAATTTTGTTTTGAAATGAACACTTTTTAAAGGAAGTTTGCTAACCAGAAACTGAAACAAGAATGAAGTAGTCTTTAGGGAATCCACCAAAGTAGCTTAGCAACAGTGATGTTCTTTCCAGCCCTGTCATTTCAACGAAGTTTAAAGACATCAGAACACCCCAAAACAAGAACTTATTTCTGAGAACTGGGTTGTCAATTCATTTTATGTTCATTTTTCAGTTTAAAACAGAATTAATGTACTGAAACACATCCATGTAAGTTCATTTAAAGAGGAAAAGAATACAGACATAGGACCTAAAAAATCTATAAAAATAGTAACAAAATAATTCTTGATATGTGTTTAAGATAAAACTGAAACCCTTTGGAAACTATGTATGTTTATACAAAAAAAAAAACCCAACAAAAAACAAACCACAACACATTCCCTTCTAATGCTTCCTGTGCAAACCGGACTCAGATGAAGGACATGCTCCAACAGACTCCGTGCTGCTTTTTAGGATGTAGCACAGTTTTGAGAACATTTTGCACTGCCAAGTACTGCACAGGTGCTAAACAGCTCAGGTTCTGCAAGGTAAAGACAATGTCCCAAATTATAAGAAAGCGATCAGAAGATACTATGATTAAAGACCTGTTGTAGTTACCTACCTTTGGACCTTCATCCAACAAAGTGGATGAAAGATGTTTACAGTAGCCCTAGGGGATAAACTATACAGATAAACCAATAGTCCTTCCCCACGTCTCATTTCTAGGTATGTAAGGCTGTGATACTGCACTGCTTCCTCATTTGTATTTTAGTTCCTATCTTACACAGAACAGAGACTATCCTATGCTAATAAAAACAAGCACCACATATTTTCCAGGACATCTATTTTAAAGTTCCCCTCTCTAGTGTCCAAACTGCTGCCAGAGAAGAAATCTGCCATACTCCATCCTGGGAGACCGGAGGCACTCACCCTTTTGCAGTCAGGAAACACTGCAGGGAGAACCTGCATAATTCCAAATCCTTACCTCTGACAGTACGATTTGAAGTACATGCCTCACAAAGAAAGCAAAATATAACTACAACTGTCAGCAAAACTATACATTCCCATTATGATGGAAAGCCATCAGAAACAGCTGACGTGATTCAGAGTAGGGATATAAGAAAGACAACTGAAACAGCTTTCTCAGCTAAGTCTATAGACAATAGCCTCAGACAAAAGCAGCAGACCTTTAAGCACTTCGAGCGCCAGCAGGAAGAAAAGACGGCAGTCCAGGAGAAGCCCCTCTATCTGAACAAGGAAGAGAAACAGAGGTGGCACACAGCGACGGCATGTCATACGTGCAGGGCTGAGCCCTCCAACTGCAGACTGTCTGGGGCTCAGCCTTTCTTGCACATGCTGCTCATGCAAAAAGAAATCCACAACCCCATCTGATGCTGTTTGCCCCATTCTTTTGTAAGCTCCTCCAGTTTTACTGTGGCCCTAGGGCAAAGCATCCCTGGAAGAAGAGTGAAAAGGTGTGTGGACAACTCCCGGGTGAAAGGCTGGGAAAAGCAGTGAAGTGGAACTTACAGGGGAAACATACCATTTCCTAGCGCCCTACTAACCAAATCAATCAGAAATCAGCTCCAGCAATTAAGTGATAATGAATTATTGATGACACTCACTTTGGGGAACTGAGCACTTACCAGCATTTATGAAACTACAGAAACTGAGGTGGGGAAGTGGTATCTCCATTTTAAGTAAGGCACAAGGCAAGGCAGACAGCAAACTGTCTGATATTATGCCTGGTCAGGGATCACTGTTATCTCTAGGATGCTATCTTGTTCTATTTGTACATGACCGTACATCATCTTGATTTGTGTCCCACTCTACCCATGTGTAAAATATTCCCACTTGAGGGAGGCACAGCGAGTGCCCCATGTACAAAATGCAGTAATTTCTACCACATCCCACTACTTTTTCAGAGGGGGCGGGGGGGGAGAAAAAAAGGCTGTGTTCAAAGTAAAGAGGAGCAAAATGGGAGCCAGGGAAAAACCACTTTAAAACATGATCTACAATATATGTTCAGTGGCAGAATTTGCCCCTGAGAAAGCAAAGAAGGTCTTCAAGCCCTACTATTTCAAGATACTTTAAGTCTGTGCATCGCATGTCAAGTCAGCCAACTTTTTTGCCAATGCAAATAAAATTCAACTAGAAGCTCAGTAGAAAGCCAAGGCAGACAGATTTAGCGTTACAAACTGGCAGCCACATGTCATCCAACTGGCGTTAAAACACCACGATGCCACGTTAAACAACACAATGGTTTAATGCTACTGTGCTGACTCTTAGTCAGCTTCGCGACAGGACTGTTGGCGACGTAAGCTTCAAGAGGAGGAAGATTAATGTCAGCACCTGCGACATAGTCCAGCCTTGCAGGCGGGATCCCCTTCAGAAAAGGGCAGGTTTCTGGGTAGAATTTGAGAAGACCCAAGACAGGGTTCAGCCCTGCCATAGATGTCTTACATGATCATATTAGTCTGCTTTCCTTGGCTTCAGTTTTCCTTATCTGTTAATGCTCTCCCATCCCATGGGAATGTTTCAGGCATACATAATTTACGTTTCCATGCCACTCGGACGCTGAGGAGATGGGTACCTGAAGACAGATACTGATCAGTAGTAGTTTTCCAAATATATAAACTGGTTAAGAAGCATCATAAAAAATGCAAAGTATTAATATTAAAGCCCACAGGTGTATCTTGAATAATTCATTCCTTAGTAGTAAAGAGGCAAAAATCATACTCAAAAATCTTTGAGCAGGTATGCAAGCTAATACCCAGTCCAGGGATTCTAATTAAAATATAGGTAGGCCCACACTACAACAGACGAAACTCCAACTTCCCAAACTCCTGCCTGCTCAACTACCAACTAGACTCAGTTTCCACAGTGACTCTATAGACACTAAGTGATCCCCTGGACGTAGAAAATTCAAGCCATTTTAGATACAGAAATTAACTGCCCTCTTATTTCCACCCTTGGGGGCTCAATAAGAACCCTGGTATGGTGTCAATTTTTGTCTTCCTCTTGTACGCATATATACCTATCCCTTACTTTTGTTTAATGCTGGGGTGTGATTTGTGGGAAGAGGAGAACGGAACAACTTGGGAAGCTTGTTTAAAAACAGATTATAAATGTTTACATTTCAAGGTATCCAAAATTACTTTGCCCTGTAAACATGCAATGACTAGCTCTTGGTACAGCTGCTTACACCTAGGGTTTAATTTTGACAGTTGAGCTCACGCAAACTGTTCTCTAACCAAAACATCTACTACAACGTTTTGGGTTTGTGTGGTGGGGTCTTGGTAGCGGCTGAGGGCCGTCGGGGCCGGCTCCTGTGAGAAGCTTCTGGAACCTTCGGCGGCCCCGAGGCGGCCCCGCCGCCGGCCCAGGCCGAGCCCCTCAGGGAGGGCGGCAGCGCCTCTGGGAGAG
>JANZLQ010000032.1:25892781-25904808 GCA_026212715.1 Elanus axillaris
TCGGCAATTAAACGGATTCTGTCTCTTCCCCAGGCTGAGCCTGGCTCTTGCCCGTGCCCATCAGTGGGGAGCGATCCGCCCGGTCCTTGTCTCCACCCAGGAGCGTTTCTTTCCATTTTGTCCCCATCCCGCTGGGGCAGGGGGGCAAGGAGTGAGCAAGTGTCTGCATGGTGCAGTTACGAGCTGGGTTTAAACCACGACATACAGCATTTCAATAACACATGTTTTCCAGAACAACAGGCCAACACAGCCTTTCCAAACTGAAGTAAACACAGCAATATTTACTAAATCTATGCCAACTTAGTTTTCTTACAGGGATGCACAAAGTAGCTTGGAAGGCCCGTATTTGCAAACACCCAGCTCATCGTACTTTCAAGGGCCAGACTGGCAAAAGGTGGAAAGCATGCCATATTTCCCCAAAAGTCACTGCCCCTTTGAGATGTCCCATATCAGACGTGCTTCCCATCCCAGAGATAACCACCAGGTATTTTAGAAGTCTAAGTCATGTAGGTTTAATTTTGACAGGATCTGACGGGCCTTACACAGGTCCCTGATACAGGCCCAAAGGAAGTTACACTGATCGCTTCTTAAACAGGAAAGCCTGTTCACAAAAGCAGGCTGCCTAATTTTGCAACTCTTGATGAGCAAACAAATGAAGCATGAACACTGCAGGGAAAAATTATCTAAACTACGCTTTACAGGCTGAACACAGTTTCCCCATGAGACTACTTTCAAGGAGCAGTGGCAGTCAGCAGGCCAGCAACTCTGGATTCAACCTCAGTTAGGACAAGAATATGCTGCCAGTGATCAGAACCGCTTTTTGCATTTTCAGATTTCATTTGACTCCGCTGATTGGCCATTAAGCTCCAATAAGGTGGACATTTATCTACAGATAACACAAGGAAATTGGAAAGTAAGCAGCCTGAGGCTACCCTGAAGATTGTCTAACCAAATAGCAAGGCATAGCTCCATTAAAACAATTCATCAGAAAACCTATATAGTCCATTGGCAGATTTTCAAGGATCCCATTAGAAATTTTAAGGATACCCAATCTGATTAGACACCAAAGTCTAACTCATGTTAGAAGTCATTAGTAAGTAGAGAGCCTTAAACTTGCAAAGCTTGAAAGTTATCAAAGCTGCTGCAGAAGGAGACACCGGGCATTTGCCCTGTAACTAATATGCATAGTTTTGCACAAGAATGGCAAAAGCTTTCTATACTATATTAAAAAAGCAACAGTGATGAAAAGGTGTAGCTGTGCAAACCAACGTCATCAAGTAGCTACTACTTTTGAGTGGACTCTGTTGATGTAACTAAGAGAGAAACACTTTTATGTGTTACTGCAAAAGAGCCTACATCCAGGAACTCTGAACCAGGAGTTCTCCATGAAATGTCTACTGCTATCTCAGTTGTTGAAAAGGACAGGCATTTCAAACAGAAAGATCACTTGAAGTTGCAGTGCAAACAGGACATTATGCTGTAAAACATTTTGTTTCTACATTTTACGAAAAATGGATGGAGGAAGAAAAATGGCTATTGCGCTCTTACTCTTAATGGACATATAATTCAAGTATGAAATAAGGTCACAAACTATTCTGGACTCTTTTTGGAAGAGAAATGTTGCAATGAAAAAATGTTTCAAAGAAGCATGATGCTGTCACCAATCCTTACAGAAAAAAAAAAAAAAGCTGATGACACTCTACCTCAAACTTGGAATTTAGAAGCTAACATTCCTCCTCATGGAAGATTTTTAGGGTACAACTGGTACTGCCAATTTGTATTGTTTATGAATACTCTTAGGAACTCTATCAACATCCTATTTACCTTCCAGGTACTCTGTTAATGTTCTAGTCGGATCACTTTGATCTTTGGTCAGAAGTACACTCCCAAATTGTTCCTTGCACACGGTGGCTCCTTTTTCAGAGCAGTGAAAAAGAACTGGTTCCTGAAACGTACATCCTGCTAGCAGATCTCAGGGGAAGCCCTCCATCTGACCGTAAAAGGACAAATGCTTGTGGCTTGGTTTAGAGCTCACAGGCTGAAACATTACAGGGCTTCACTTTCCTCTTACCTTCACGCTTGCTGATATTCAAAGCCCGTACGTTCACAAAACTGAAAATGCCCAAGAAGTGGAGGTAGGTCTCACCTTTTAAGAAAGGGCTAGCAAACAAAAATTTCTTAGAGAAGGTAAATCAGAATTCCAACAGGACTTGATTTAATAAAGGGCAAGTTTAACATGCAGAACCTCAGTTACATGGTAAAGTGAATGACTTGTTCATTTGAAAAGTTCACAACAGTTTTTTGGGTTGTTCTTTTGGTTTGAGGGAGGGGGGGGTTAGAATTCTACCTGTAACTCCATACAGGCTTTTATTTTGTTCACAGTCAGGTATTTGAAATTCAGCCACCGCTTTATTAACAGATGTGACTGTCGTAGTTTAAACCCAGCCGGTAACAAAGCTGCTCGCTCACTCCTCCCCCCCCAGCCCCAGTGGGATGGAGAGGAGGAAATAGAAATAAACTCTCATGGGTTGAGACAAGGACAGGGAGGGATCACTCACCACTTACGGTCACGGGCAAAAGAGGCGCTGCCGCCCTCCCTGAGGGGCTTGGCCTGGGCCGGCGGCGGGGCCGCCTCGGGGCCGCCGAAGGTTCCAGCAGCTTCTCACAGGAGCCGGCCCTCAACCGCTACCAAAAAAACCCCACCGCTCAAACCCAAAAGAGTGACTAACATCAGCCACATGGATTATTTTTTTTTGGTCCCTCTCCACCTTCTTTCCACTTCTCGAAAACTTGTCTTAAAAGAAAAAACAAAGCCTTTTTTGAGTTTGAATAGACAGGAATCACCACACACTGTTGCTGCTTGCTAGCCAATTTTGAATTATGCCTTATTAGTTTAATGACTTAGTCTTTTAAAACTGACTGACTGAGCAGTAAGTACAATTCTTCCATACTCCAGGATATCACAAGCACAGTTTGCATTCTGCCAGCCTGAATGAGTTTTGATCTCAGCATCTGTATTGTGTCTCTCCAGTTACCCGAACAAGCAAAGCTGTAGACTGTTTTACATGGTGCCAAGTCCTTGATAAGACAAGTTTCTTATTTATTGTTCAGATCATGGAAGATTTAGTCCCCCATCCCCAAGATCACCCATCCAAGATCAGCATCAGAGCCCCAGACTCTTCTGGGAGACAGCCAATTTCCTCAAGACAAAATACAGGCATTCCAAGTTCCAGTTAGACCGCATATTCATTTTAGTAGTGTGCAGTTCCACCCAGCTCTTAAGATTGCATGGTTTTGGCCCTAGCCACAAGAGCAACCTGTGCCACTGACAGGAGACTGGTTAGCAAGTTACAGGAGTTATTTTGCCCTTGAAGTTCATTGACTGCACGGTGTTTCCTTTGGAGGTCGTAAGTGCTGACTCTATCAATTTATCTGTTCATGAAGGACTGATGTGCTTCGGCAGGTAAAGCAAAGTAGAGCTACTTTGCATATTTAACAACATGAGGAACTGCTCTAGCATATTGTATGTCAGTCTCTCTAACACTGCCCACATCCACAAATTGTTTAGCCATTTATACACACACACTTTGCATTGCGTATCAAGTAAATATTAACTGTACTTCACAAATGAGCCCCGAGAAATTGAGTAATTTGCTCAAGATACAGTTTTACAAGTGGATTGTGCATCAAGAGCCTAGGGAGACCAAGTCCCAAGCAGTCTTCTCTAACCAAACACCACCTCCCAAACTCAGCTATAGCAGAAGTCCCACATAGCCCAAACCTGGGCCTTGCCACACAGCACAGCTAAGCGACGGAGGGAGGGAAGGGCACGTAGAAGAAGAGCAAGTCCAGCAGCCTAAGATCGTCCTATGCATGAAAGTTTCCTGTATCAGTGATTTCATATTCCATTGAATGTGGGAACCAAACCACGAAGAAAGACAAGGCGGACCACAAAGTGCAGGAAAGGCGCTCTCGCTGCAGAATAGCAGTATGAACTGGGAGACTAGACTGCAGCCAAAGAAAGGCGGCAGAGTTGGTGCAGAGCACTTGGCAATGTATAGAGGCAAGGGAAAGACGACAGTTCCTAGCTGCAGGTTTGGCCTCCAGAGGCACACAATCCTAGCACAGAGGTATAACAAGCATACACGCCAGCTTCTTTCTTTTATAAGTACAGAGTCAAAGGCATGATGAGGAAATTCATGGCTAGAACTATGCACCAACAGGTACAATTTCAGCCAGATAAGGTCATAAGGGGGCCGGGGGGAAGAGGAAAGGATTCCGAGGTGCCAGGAGGAGGGAGGTAAGACAAATCAGTCTTCACTTGCTTCTTTCCATGCCGAAGTCATCAGCATGCAGCTTCAGAACAAGAGAACAAGGATACAGGCAAAGAAAGAAAGGGAGTTGGAGCTTGGCAAGAAAGGGATTCATGATCTGACAAATAATGGCTATTTTTAGCTGCAGAATTTTAGCTAAGCTTATAGAAAGACCAGCAGAAATATTTAATAGCCCCTGACATAACTTACTCTTGCATCAGGAGAACGGCAGTGGAATACCAGTCCCACGACTGTATTTGCAGCCTCCAAGCTCAAAGACACAAGCTGAAGTTGTACCTTCTGTAGCCATGCGTGGGCAATGACCGTGTTCCCTGTGAAGCAGCCACTAGCTAGCAGGTTCAATACAGTACTGCACAACAGGTTACCTGTGAAGAGCACCCTGGACAAGCAACAACTGTAAGTTGCCAACTCTTGCCCTGCCTCACAAAAGCAGGGAAAAAAGTGCAACTTGCCAAATACATGGATTTTTACAATCATATCCATTTGTGTGTCTGTATCATGTTTCACATTTTTCTAAGCCTAAAACTCCTCCATTTGAAGAATCTTAATGACCTTACTGTAACAACAGAGTAAAGGAAAAATAGGAATACTTGTGAAAAATTCATCATATCAAGAAAAATCTACTTACCTTGCATCCAACCCCTACCAGCAAGACAGAACTGACTAAAATTAGGATAGCACTAATAGCATAAAAGAAAAATGGGAAGAGAGTTAGTGTCCAAAAAAACCTGATTAAACAGGTAAAAGGGAAGTGAGTACAGTGAAGAAAGAAACAGACCTCACCCAAAGTCATACAACTAATCAGTAATACAACCTGGAGTAGATCCCGCAGCGCTAAGACCCTGAACGGCTTTGCCCAGCGGAGTGCAACTCTTCAGTTGACACAGATAAGGCTGGCAATTGCGTTCTGTCTGGAGCTATAAGCATCATCTGTCTCGTTAACAACTGAAGTGATAAATTTGTGCAAAATATATAAGCAAGAGAAAGGACTCTGAGGAATGAAGGAATCTGAACAAAAAGTGATAGTTAGTAGCCAGAATTCACATCTTAATATTTAATGGGACCACAACCTACTTGCTGCAGTAACGTTGCTGCATTTTATCAAAACCAGGAGATAAATCCCCACAGGAAAATGTTACTTAAAATTGAACTTCATCTGACAAACCCAGCTGTTTCAAAATAGACCAACATAAGCTACCTCATCTGATGTCTGGAATAATAATCTGTCTAAGCAGATGAAAGGTAACATCCCGACACCAGAGACTCACAGCAAGGTGTGGCACTTGAGGATTTTCGTTTAAATTAAAAGTAAGAAAACAAATCAGGACCCCTACTAAAGAAAAAAAAAAAACAATACAAAATATAGCACTAAAAACTGAAAAATTGTATTTTTGGCCATATTGAAACAAACTATTTCATAACACAAAGGCACACTTCAACCATATTCAACTTACACACTTCCCAACCTTTAATAAATTAAGCCTCTCAGGCTGCCTGAGAGATACTGAACCCCCCCCCCCGCTAAGAGGACAGAGTGTCAGGACCTCCCCAGATCTGCTATGAGTTCATCAGCACCTAATCCTAAATGATCCCACACCATGGGTTTAAAAGCTCACTCTTACAGTACAGGGATCATTTTAGCCAAGTTTCACAGCCACGTCACCTTCCACTCGTTATCTCAGCTCTCTGTTCACTGTGACATGTCACAGACTGACAGCAACTTACACAACAAGCAGCTTTACTTGATATGTTTTAATTGTGCCCAAGTTCACAGCTGTCCAGGCCATGGCTGGAAGAAGGCTTAAGGATCACAGAGGAGAAAGTCCTCACCAGCCACTCTCCCGCAAACTGCTTCCATTTTGATTTTGCTCATCGGGGCCCTTTTGATTATCCACCCACATGATTCCGCAGTCCTTCAACACATTTCTCGCACTAACAGGAACTACCTATTATTTCTCTCAAACTTTCGAAGAGGACTTATTTCTATAAGCTGCAGCTAAATTAGGTATCTGATTCCACAAGCTCCTTGGCAATCAAGATGTGGATATCTGTACGAGCAGATGAGAACAAGAACAAGTAGAGAGACCAATGGCTCCATTTAGAAATCTCCTCACCGCCTCAACATTTCCCATGCACAAATTAAAACACAAACACACACCAAAACCAATTAGCGTTACACCATCTTTTCCCTTAAAAGGGCTTTTCTGTCCTGATAACCAACACTGCATGCAACATAAGGTTGGCTTAAACTGCCTTTTAATCTGACAGTTTTACTAGCACAAGAGGCTGCGTAAAAAAAACCACTCAAGCACAAGATCAAGTTACTGCAGTTTAACAAGTTTCTACATGTCAAATAAGCAAGTATCTGGATACACACTCAGTCCGCGGCAAATGCAAACCTCCACTCATCATATGAGTTAGAAGTTTCATTATCAGAGATACTAATTTAGCTAAATGCTTTCTGCATTTGCCAAGGGGGTTTTTGTTTGTTTTTCTTAAGCTACTTGTTTAAATTTTCATCTTTTTTTTTTTTAGACACACATGAGCTCCCTCAAAAACTCTTCAGCAGTCAGTAAATTTATGATAAACTTCTTATACTAATGGCTGACTATACCATTACCTCCAGCCATGATCCACTTACATTTCAGGCAAAGGGCAGTCTGTCATTCAGTGTTTCGCTTTAGAGATACCTTGAAATGTATCATTAAAACTGGTTTCACTTGAAATGTTCCATTCTGCATCTTAGCAGATCCTGTTAGGAGATCTTGCCAGAGCAGAAGAGTTTTGCTTTAATACCTGAAAAGACAAAACCACCTAAAACCAAGAACAGCTATTGAGACATAAGATCTTTCTCCCTCCTCATCTTTCATTATCAGCTGATAGGTTTTGAACTGTTTACAGGTTCAAACCCCCAAAATTGCTGTTTAAATACTTATCACGGAGTGCCTTCTACCAAGGGTAGGACATCCACAGCTTCAGTCTGCAGCAGGTAGGACAACTGAACAGTGACAGCCTACAAGGCTTCCTACCAGTTCATAAAACTCATCATTAGCTTCCACAATGGAAAAGACACTGAAATGGAGAGAGAGCACCGCTATCATCCCAGCAGCTCTCCCACTGCAGAGTTTTCAGGCCTGCTCCATTACTGCATTTCTGCTTACACAGAGAGAGAGAGATCAACCACAGGACAGGATGCATCACGGAAACTATTCTGGTAAGATTCACCAGTTTGGAAAAAGAACATAAAATGAAATAAATAAATAAATTAAACCCAAAAACCAAAACCAAACACAAAACAAAGTCTGTCTCCACGTGGTAAGTTAATTTTGTATTAGGCCTTCCTACGCTACTGGCCTGAAACAGAGAGGTGCTTGAACCTCAGCTCATTTCATCATTGCTGCCCAACAAACCATCGTCTCCCTGTTACAGTCTAGCAGATTTACAGCAAAGGGAGCCATTTTATTTCTCTGCTGGCAGATCATCAGCATACAAACAGAAGTAGGATGTGGGTTACTGTTGACACAATAAGTGTATTACAGTATCACCCAGAAATTTTTTCATCCAAAAGAAGTATGGAGCTTGCTAGTCTCCCAGTGTATCCGGCACTGCAGGGTGACTGTAAGCCTGAAACACTTTATTTCACATTTGTACAAAAGGTGTACTTTTACTACCTTTTTTATAGTTAATATTCTCCACTTCCTATCACAAATGCCACTGCAACACTGCAGTCACGCTTTCACCCTCACAGCTCTTGGCTACGGGAACAGCATGGATGTGGAGCTTTGCACCAAGATCAGTACTTTCTGCCTGCTCTCATCACGACCGCTGGCAGACTTGCGTCTTCAGCAAATATCCAATGCTTGTTGTGTATCACCTATTTCTTACTGACTTGCCAAAGCTACAAGAATCCTTGTCCTTCTCTAACACGCTGACGTGCCACACAAACCCGCAGCTGGTTTGTGTCCTGAGAGAGACAAACACTGGTCATGGAGCACTAGACCCAGTTTAAGAGGTTTTTAAGAGGACTGCATCAAAAATACAAAATAGATCTACTGTATACACAAGACAGACATAAGCCTCCAAGTAGAGCGGCTTTCTTGCTCTCTCTACTATATACAGCAGTAGAGCAGAACGGTATTCAGCAGTGCTCTTCCCAGGCAGGGCACTGAAGTTTTCAGGAAAAAAAATTTCTACTAAAAGCAATGCCTCTGAACGTCAGGACAAACGAAGACCCACGTAAGGAAAATACTAGGTATTTCCTTAGTAGCACGTGGAAGTGTTAAGCTAACAGAGGTTACACAAAGCAGATTTATGTGGTAACATTACTCTTCAAGCAGCACCTACCCCTGCTTGATTTTGGGGATGGTCTGGGTTTTTTTCAAGCTTCTGAGATGTAGTTGCAAATTGTGATGAAAGCACGTGTCTGGCCCTGCATGTTTATGCTGTCTACGGAAGAGAGTCCCGATTCCAGCAGTATTAGACCAGACGGCTGGAGGAAACAAGGCACAAAAGCCTCCCCTTAATACAGAGCAAGGCGAGTGTATTTTAAGAGGTATAATATCTATATCACGTATTTGGCTTACGCATCAGAAAGGTCCTTACACTGAACTGTGACATCTTGGGGACCACACTCAGGAATTCCAGCTGTGCACTGCATTCTGACTTTCCAGCCAGTTGAAGACTGACATTTTTAAGACCTACTTCACAGCTAAAACAGGAAGGTTTGTAGCCATCATAAAAAAAAGTAATCTTCCTTTTCTGCTCGCTTTGTAATCATACTTTTTAAAAGGAGTTCATTTAGCTAAACATTTAGCTAAATGTTCATTTAGCTAAACATGACTCCTGCCATCATTTCTCTCCTTAATGGACAACATACAGGTTGAAGAAGAAAATTATATAAATCTATGTTCAAAAGATATTCAGTAGATTTAGGTTTCTTTGAATAAAAAAAATTTTGTCATGAAGACGCAGCAGAGCGGTAGTCAGGATTTGAGAGAGTTCGTTTTTCTTTTAGGGACTGTTTACATTTTGTTGCTTTATTCAGCTATAATGTACTTGCAATTCTCTGAAGCAATCCTTTCCTAAACTCACTGTAACTGTGTGCAGCTCAGCTTGTATTACTTAAGGAAAACAAACTGTGGAAGAAGATAAACACAGATGTCTTATCTAACAAGCAAACCTTCTTCTACATTAACTTAACCTGGTAACGTTGTTACAGTCTAAGCTGGTAACCAGAATTTGCAGGACCTAACCTACATCCAGGAACTCCTGGGCTGACACTGAGCCAAATTCAGGAGCTGGGAACTGGGTCAGACCATGGCACACGCAGGGCAGCAGGAGGGGATCAGAGCTGAGCACGACCTGCTTATACTGGCAAAAGCTCGGAGACATGAAAGACCGGCTGTGCACGTGTGCGCACACGCCTGAGAGCTTGATGAGACTTGAAACGAGGTGGGGACCGGGAAAGGAAAGCAAGGGAATCAGGGAGTTCCTCTGCAGGAAAGGGAGGTTAAAGCTTCAGATCAACAGTCTCTTTCTGATCAATCACCAGTTGCAATTACAAACTGAAATTAAACCAGCCTGGTGTAAGTTCACGCTACATATCCTAACAAGATAAAAACTTTCCCATGCAGACAAGGTCTTTCAGGATCAAAAGCACTATTTGATCCAACTGTAATATTAAGAATAAAGATGCAAGTGAAAGATCAAACTTTGCCTTGCAAATCTGCACTGACACAATCCAAGTCAACAGTTACTTCTGTACTCTAACAACTGTTTAGACAGAGATACTACACAGCGTTTCTTTTCTGTTAACTGAAATTGCTCCCCAGGGTTTCAAGGTTTCCCATCTGTACCTAAAAAGGACTCAATAGGAAAAGAAGTGTTTTCAGGAGTTATCAGAACCAAAATTCAAAACCGAGCGAAGGCCAGGCAGAGAAGCTAATTCTCCCCGTGGGAAGCTTGCAGGGGTGCCAAAATACACAGAGGAAGCAACATTTAGAAAAAAAATAAATCCCCAAAGACCCCCATACTTTATTCTTCAGAAGAAAAGCAGAACACATTTTAAAAAAAAACAAAAAAAACAAAAAAAAAGGTTTCAGAAAGTTCTTTGAATCTGCCTGAAAGTAAGCCAGAGCCTCTGGTTAAGTAACTGCAGGGTAACTGTTGTGCAAGAACGGCAGTTTGCCGTCGAAGAGCTGAAGTACTAACTTCCACAGGAGAAACAGGTCTTCTGGGCTGCGGCCCCCAGGCCAAGGTGGAGCGGGAACATGGCCCGTGGGTGGCTGGGCAGCCTTCCTGCGTAAGGATCAGGATCTTCTAGCACGGAGCCCTCCGTGTTAATCCAAGGGTGATATTACAAGCAAACATAGTCACCACGTGGAGACGTATACCTTGCTACGAATAATGAGGTGACATTTTGGCAACGTTACTGTAGTAAACCAAAAATTAATAAGGAAGAAGGCAACACAGTCCAGATAAACGAACGTGAGCTTTGCCCAAAGCTTTCCAAAAAAGGAACCGCTGAAATAGTTTCGCGAAGACACCCAAACCTATACAAGGCTCACGAACGTCACCGCCGAAGTTTGCAGTTCTGTAGCTTCAAAACAGCGCAAGTCCTATTACGCTTCTCCTCCTTCCCACCCACACTCGAAACAAACTTCTGTCGCAGAAGCTGTGAAACCTGTCAGTCCTTCATGACAAACGCTATTCGGAAAAAAGAAACTCAACTTGATAACCGGAGTTTTACCCGCTGCGTGTCATCACTCCGTCGCCCAGGCGCAATTCGGAAACAGACACAGCAGCAGCGCGCAGCCAGGCTACTGACACCGTCTGGAAAAGCGCCCGCTAAGATCATGTTGCAGAAATAATTCACACCTGCAGCAAAGCTGCACAAAACACCCCCAACCCCCCCAGTTTGTCCCAGTAGGACTCCCCCCCCACACACACTCACCTACGCTGGGGGACCAGGCCCCGTAGGCAGGGGTGGCACCCTGGTTCCACGGTGTCATGGCGGGGGACATGCCCCCCATGGGGCTGGGGGCCGACCCAAAGAACATCCCTGTGGCTGCAGAGAGAGGAGGGGGCACGTTAGGGGGAACCCAGGTGTCTGGGGGGGGGAACCCAGGCATCCAGGTCCTCAAGGAACCCCGGTACCCCCCCACCCCATCTCCTCCCGCCACGGTGGGGGACCCCAGGACTTACGCCCCCCGACTCCCAGCCCCGGGAGGGCGCTGGGGATCTCCATTCCGTGTTTGCATTTCTCGGCGTCGAGGAGGAGATCGAAGCAGCCGGTACCGGCGGGCGCCAGTTGACCCAACATGATGTTCTCCGACACCCCCTTCATGGGGTCGCTCTCCCCGTGAGCCGCTGCCTCCATCAGAACATCCACCTGTGTGCCAGAGGGGGGGGACACCCCCAAATTCAGGTTGAAGGGTAGACTCTTCTGAACTGATTCCTATTACCCCAATCCCCAACTTCCAGACACCCCTCAAACCCCTTCAATACCCCCCAAAACCCCACTTCATCCCACAAACCCCTCCAACACCCCCTAAAACCCTCGTCCCAGCCCCCCAAACCCCACTGTCAGCTCAATACCCCAAAACCCCTCCAACACCCCCCCAGAACTCATTCTCAGCCCCTCAAACCCCTCCAACACCCCAAAATCCCCCTTCCAGCCCCATTTCCCACTCCC
>JANZLQ010000032.1:25904900-25921819 GCA_026212715.1 Elanus axillaris
CAGAGAGCCGGCGGCTCCTCCGGAGCGCGGGGCGCGGCCGGCTGCCCGCCCCGCGGGGTCACGGCGCTCTCCGGCCCGTGCTCCGCCGCCTCTTCCTCGCTCCGCCGCCGCCCGTCAGGCACCCGCGGGCGGGAGCCGTGCGGGGAGGCCGGGAAGAGCCGGGGCCTGAGGCTTCGGGGGCGCCTGAAGGCTCGCTCTGCCCTTCGGCCGCGAGGAGGGGGCCGGCCCGCTCTCCTGGAGACTCCATCTGCGGAGGCGCCGTCCTCCCCAGCTGGATGGCGAGAGACGTCTTCGTTACAGCCAGTCGGCCAGAGCTAGCCCGTGGCACGTCCCATCTAGTAAAGCGCTGAAAACCAGCGTTTGGGAAACGTAAACCGCCCTCCTGGTCCAGGGGCCCAGTCCTCATCCCGCTCGGCTTCCCTGCGGCGAGGCGTGGGCCTTGTCCTGCGGAGCGCTGTTCTTCGGACCGGGAGCGAAGGGACAGACCCACGTTAGCGCGAGAGCCGTTCTGCTTTTACGGGGAAATGGCTGCCCGTTCATGGAGCGGTCGGTACCTTTCGGTTGTAAAGTATTCCCCTGCGCGTGTGTCAAGTACGTAAGCAGAGCCGCGTGCGTACAGAATAAAGTTTGACTCTCTAAAAAGCTTCCAGCGTGTGTTTAATAGCTGGAGAGGAAGGCTTAGCGCAGAAGGTATTTTAGCTAAGCATTAAAGCCGGTTTGTAACAGTAAAAAGCTGCCAAATGATTTCTAAAACTGTGCTCGGCTAATCTGCACAAAAATACTCTGTCAAGCAGAATTCTTAGAATTCGTGTTTCATACAGTCAGGAGAGCTTGAGGAGATTCACTGATACGGATTTAATATCATTTGGAAGGATGAAATCAGTTTTTTATTTAAAATCAGGCTTCTATTTGAGTATCTAGACTTCTAGCTTCTGTTAGTTCTTCAACGGTATTTTAACCCCCGATAGCCAATTCCCACGCGGAAGTCAGCTTGGAAACTAGTTTCCAGAAGGGGGGCTGAGATCGAGGAGCGGTTTCTGACCCCTGAGGGATGTGGCTGTGGGAATTTCCTCCGCCTGCCAGGACACCAGTCCCCAGCTGCTGCCCTTCCTGCCGGGGGTCCCGCTGTGCTGACCCAGCGTGACCCATCTCACCAGCCAGCGGGCTCCAGCCAACTCGCCCTGACTCCACGCAGCAACGGGGGCCAAAAGGCAAGGCGAGGTGGATGGGTGCCTTCTCGGCAGTTACCAAAAAGCAAGACCCAGTTGGCTAAAAGATTAAGTGGGAAGCTCAGTTTCTTAGTCGGCGCAGGATAAAGGGTCCAGCGCGATTCCTCCTTGCATTGTGCTGGGTTACGTGATTGAAAGCGTAATCCCCCTAAACACAAAGACGCGGGGAGAACAAAGGCGGAGAAACGTCAGTAACCTCATTGGGGAAAACGGAGCACGCAACGCTGGCTGCTCCCAAGCACATCAGAGAGGACTGATTAGACCTCGCTACCTGGGGTGAAGCCTGCCAAGACAAGTCAACCAAGAAGCCGTCTCCCAGACAGATGCCTTGCGAACTGAAGGTGGTTATCGCCTGCGGTATAGGGCACGCTAAGGGATGCAGCGGGAGCTGCATTTGGGGAATGTGCAAGACTTAACTACACAACGTTTAGGGCAAAGACCAAAGGAGGGGAGAGGGAAGTTTTGAGGTGGATCGAGGAGGAAAAAACATGGGAAAATAAAGGGAAAAGGGGATGAAAGGGGTTGGCCAAGTGTGGCTGAGCCCTGTGTTTGGTCACCACAGACTATCCTATATTCTGGTTAAACCCTGTTCCTAGCCATCTTATGCGTACGTGCACTGTCGATTCTGAGTGGGTGGGTGCGAACACCAGCAAACTTCAGACTAGATTAGCCAGCAAACAAGAGGTGTGAGTATCTGTGACTGAGTGGGACCGCAGACCTCAGGTCAAAAATAGGCACTCTGATTCACTTTACCCCCATACGAACTGCCTTCATATCGCTGGGGTAGATTTCTGGTTTTGTACCTGGAAGCAAGATGTGATCTGAGCTCTGTCGCAGAGTTTTGTGTGGCCTTGAGCAAGTAGCTCTCGTCAGCCCATGGTTTGACTCTTGATGAAACCACGGGCCATCTACACCACAAAGATATTGCAAGGATAAATAAAAAATTTCAGGTTGCTCAGAATGTGGCTAGATCCCGAGTGGCCACCAGTAATGCAGGGTACCAGCCGATGATCGGAACAAACGAGGAATATACTCTGAAAAAAAGATTATTTTCTTGCTTCTGTTAGCTTCACAGTAAATGATGCTGGAGGGACGAAGAGCTGTGCTTGGCCTTGATCTTGGCAGGATCCGTTACGAGAAAGCGACTTACTCTAGCTTTGTGCACTTTGGCTAAGGGCTAGACGGGGAAATTTTCTTCAGAGCCAAGCTTGTCAGAGAAGGCTCGTTTATATTAGCACAGATGCTACTAGCCAAAGTTTCTGGCACTTCCTTCACTACTCTAAAAGATGTGGGATTTTGCTGCTGGATTTTAATTCCAAATGCAGCCTCACCTGCTGCCCTACCTTGAAATGAAATCATCAATCCTCTAATTTATAAAGATCCCAATCTCCTAACATCAAACAGCATTTAAGAAAACGGCATGTGGCGGCAACGTCCAGGCGGCTCACGTAGTTGCCCTCTTCCACAGGCAGGCTGCAAGCGGCTTCAGGGAAGCTGAGTAGGGACGGCTGTAATAGAAGTCCTAAGGAGGCAGGGGATGCCCTGGGTGAGTACTCTCTTGTGGGGGTGCTGAATTAGGTGCAAGAGACACACAATCTTTGTTTCCATCCACATCATAGCTGTATTCTGTCCTGCTCAGGAATTTCTTTATGGCAAATCTGTGAATAAATGAGGTGCTCTTTCAGCAAACTGAAACATGTCAAAGTTTGGGTGTCTGATGGCAGTACAAAAATAGGTGTGAGGATATCTGGCTTTGGCATAAAGTTCTCTCTCCATGTTACCGTGCTGCCAAGGGGCAGGTATTTAATCTTCGTGATGCAAACCTGCCACCAGGACTGTGGGATTTAACCCCTTTTTGGTTACATATTCTTTTGAGATGCCCAGATGAAAGATAACCAATAACATAAAGGGGTTTCCTATGAAAAAAAAATTATCCAGATGTTTATTGAAACTTATCTCTGCCAATTATTAACCTAAAGAGTGCTCTTTTCAGGTTATTGTAGATGACGGAGTGTCTTCAACTCATATTGGCAGGCCTGCCTGTTTGTCCTCTGGGGGACAAAGGATTAGAGGGTCTGCATCTCCAAGAGAACCTGACCTCTCTAGGCAGCACCTGTGCTCAGCCCGCTGTAAGCTGAAGCTCAGGTTTTTCACTTCTCATCTCTAACCAGCTCAGTATACAACTCGCATTGAATTTCACAATCATTACTACAAGCTAGAAGTTGATATTGGGGGGAGTTCATACTTGTTTGAGGCAAAAATGCAAAGCGCAATAATGTCACTAGATGCAATCTAAATTTGCTGGCTTCAGTCTGGAAATAGTGCTCTGAAAAAAAAACTATTCTAGTCATTTATATGTGGCGTGCCCAGTGACAGGATGGATGATGATGAAAAGTGAGGTCTGTGTTAATTAAGGATAAAAATTTGTAATAATATATTGCAGTATTTTGTATATGACTGAACTGCCACTTAGCAAGCCAGGGAGTTGGGAGCTGTGCTTAGCAACAGCTTTTTGATGGATTCAAAATAATAATTAATAATAATCCAATTTTTAGTATATTGCAGCAAAATGATAAATGTAGATCCAAATACATTTATAAATTTGTCATCATCATTAACATCTATCAAGTTAAACAGGTATATTAGCATATCAGTCTATATCCATCTATCCATTAGAATTCATCTCCATTATGGCCTTGCAGTGTTTTGATCTTTAGCTCTGGATCAAGCTTGAAGCAATCCTGAGTGTTGCAACCTTATTCTCTTTCGAAAACAGAGTCAGAGATCAGTTTTCAAAGGAGGAGTCCTAACAGGCAGGCATTCAGATTCCCGTGTATCACTCGTATGTTTCTCTCATAACAACTTAACACATAAAGGGTTATGAACTCTATGCATTGATGTGGTCCTCGTCACTATGCCAGTTGAAAACATGAGGATCAAATCAAAAGTAAGGAACAGTTCTCAGACATGTGCAAATACATTGTCAGCTTTCGCAAAAAAGCACACTGAAATGGAGCTCAAAGAGCAAATGAGACAAGGCTCCCCCGACCCCTGCGTACCGTGGGGTCCAGAGCCTGCCGCAACGGGAAGCACTTGGGCAAACTAACGCACCTTTCCTTGAGCTCCAGAAGTGCCGGGCTTGGATTCAGGCATCTGCTCAGCTGCCGTGGCCTGCCTCTGTGCTCCCAGGAGTTCACTCCTCACAGCTGCCCGAGGCACGCCGATGGTTAATACTGGGACTGGTCTCTGCAGATTCGAGCTACTCTATATTCTGTGTGCAAAAAGGGTTTTAATGAGCATCCAGAAAGAGTACGTTATGACGGACTCAACCTGGGATGTTCTGCTACTACAAATTAAGCTAGCTTAAGCGTTAAATCCTCTTCCTCCTCTCCTGCCAGGCTGTGGGCTCAGCATGTTAGAAAACGCGCAGAAACTCCTTGTTCTACAACAGCCACTGTCTTTTCTGTCCTAGTGCTACGGAAGGGGAAGGCCCTGAAGCTCTGGCTCACTTTCGGCTTTTTCTTTGCATGGTCTGCAAAGAGCCCCTGGCTGCGCAGCCCCCGTTTGGGCTGAGCTGCAGCTCTAACGGCATTCTCTGCTTGGGACTCAGAAACCGGAGATGGAAAAGGCTTGCGAGGTCAATTTGTCCATACCCTGGGCAACGTGGGACTGTCCTCCACAGTAAATCTTTACGTCCCCTGCGGAGGTGCCTCTTACTGACCCGCAGTGAAGGGGCTGCCACGCTGTGCTCCAGGAGACCACCCCGCACTCTGACAGCGTGTTTAGAACCTTGTCAGCTCTTCTGGCCATCACTGCTCGACTTCCTCCATCTACCCCTACCTACCCTTCGCTTGCGGTTTTGGGACTGGGGGCAAAAATCCTTCTCCTCCTCTTTTTTGCGCCACAGGCATAACCTTGGGTTTCCCAATTTCAGTCCTGTTCTGCCCTTTCTTAGCGCAAACCGCACTGGTGGTGGTGCATGATTGCTCTACTCTGAGTGCAATGGGATGCACTTGGGTTTGAGCTCTCCCCCGCTGCCAAAGTAGGAGGCTGTAACGCCACAGCAGTAGCTGCATGTCCTAGGGCACAGGCTGGCAGCAGGGCAAGGGGCTTAGCTCATCGCTTTGCCCACCATGCCAGCAGCTTGCAAGTGTTACCGGGTGACATCTAGGTTATCCCTGATAACACAAACCCTGCAGGATCCCACCCCTGCGTTGTGTATCGCTCAGGTGGCACGCAGCTGTGTGCCACACAGCTACGCTAGCGGATTCAATTGCAAAATAAAAGCACTTTCCAAAAAACTGCATCCTTTCCACTTCACATATTCATAAATGTACGTATAAATTGGGCAGTTCGACAGTTACGGTTCTCTAGCTGCAAAGCCAGACAGAGTTCATGTTTGCAAGCTCCTCGCTCCCTACCCCGCACTCACTCAGGTCACAGTTTTATTATACTTGACCTTCTGAGTAGTTCTGTTTTCTGGAGGGACTCATTAGAAATCCATTGCGTTTGCAGGGTGTTTTTTTTTAATTAAAAAAGTAATTTTGTTTCTTTGATGTGAGTTCTATTCATTACCTAACCTGTCAATATTTCCAGCTAATGATTTCAAAATAAGTAATCATAGACAGCGTGTAGAACAGCGAGATGATTGTGCTGTCCCCAGGTCTTCCGATCACCTCCTGGACAATTAGCATATCAATACTTTCCATTAATGTAATGGGCAGTGTGTGAAATTTCCAGGCTGCTTCCAGAATCTAAAGTAGATGAAGACAAGCAAACAGAGAGGATTATTTGGCAGTAAAGTAGACGATCAATAAATGAATGTCCGGATCAATACATATCCCCCAGCAGGACCACAACAGTTTAGCTCCAGCTGTCCCTTAAAGAGGTTCTAACAAATAAATAACAGAAGTCAAATTGATATGTCTTGATGATGAAAATCTGCTGTAATTTGCAGGAAAATGCCATAAAACTACATTATGCGTGTAAATCCTCAGCTAAAGTAGAATATTACACCACCTGTGGTGCCTATGTCACCTGAAGGTCTGAGAGTTTAACTCATGCCTTTGGTTTAGCACCTATTTTAAAAGCAAAGTGCCTCTCTTTTGCTCCAGGTCATGAAAAAAAAAAACACATCATGAAAGCCTCCTTTTATGTGTATATGTGGGGATTTATTTTTTAATATATTTTCACCAAATATTTGGTGCTATCTCACACTGATGCCTTTGTATACAGGGTAGAGGAAATGTAACAAGAAGGAGGCAAGTCATTAAAAATACAAGGTGGGAGGGAATGGAGTAGTCGGGATCCTGAAACCTTCACAGGAAAGTAAGACCTAAGCTAAAACTGAATTTTCTGCGTGCTACATCTTAAATTAATTCTTTTGGGATTGAACCCCGAGGTCCGTAATCAGACACCTTTAAAAATGGTCTTGACCACAAAATGACTTTGTGATTAGGTAAAAGGTGAAGAAAGGAACCCATCTTATCTCTTCTAAGCCCTCCTGAAATGCAAAGCAACAAGATGTCAGGAGAAGATAATCTATATGGTATTTGCAGTTCCTAACTGGGAACCTGGCTGGTATTTGAAAAACTGTGAATTAAGTCATTTTGTGTTTGCTAACAAGGGTAAATTGAATGTTTGCTTACGTTAAAATGTTTGTTTAAAATTTTATATTTTTAAGTGCTAATCTGGAATTTGGATTTTGTCCAAAATTCAGTCTTCTCAATGACTAACGTTCCTCAAGCTGTTCAAGGATAAAGTCCTCCTAGAAAGCACTTCTAGGGTTCATCTGACTTTTTAATCCTCTGCTTCAGGATGAGCTAAATCCCCAGAAATGCCTGTTTCTCCCCATCAAATGTGAAAGAAGCCCACAATGATGTCCAGCTGTAGTGGAAACAACCACGCTGGCAATGCCTGCAGCTAAGAGGAGAGGAAGCCCCCCAAGGCGCGACAGCTCATACATTTACAGTCAGACATCAGAGGGGCTGCGCCTGAAGTGAAGCGTGTCCTGCTTCGGGCTCCAGAGCCAGCACCCTGTGAGCTGCCACGCTCCCCGGGGCGAGAGAGGGTGCTCAAACCCGGCTCAGATCGCTGTGCGCCGGCCAGTAGTGAGCGCAGCGGGAAGTTCGCACCCTGGGAAGCAGAGGAGGCTCAGCAGACATTTATGACCCCCGCAGGAACTTGTCCAGGTTTCTCTAGCTTTCAGAAGCGTGAAGAACTTGCTGGTTATTGCAAGGTAACATGTCGGTTTGGGTGCATGGGGAAAAGGGAAAGCTTCAGTGTTTGCGGCATTGTAAGTGCAGTGGCTCTGGCAGCCCGGATCTGAGGAACGCACATCTCCCATTTCCTTGCCACAACTTCTGAACTCTTGGAAGCTTCCTAAGCAAGAAGTGTGCTGGCCAAACCATGTTTAATACATAAGATCACAGCACAAGCACGTTATGACCAGAGGTATGATGCAGGGGCCAGAAATACTGCATCTGTATTTCCTAGTGCCAAGCAGAGGAAGAGAAGCAACAGCTGAATGAATCTGGCCCACCAGCTCACTTGTCTCAGCTGGACTGTGCCCAGTACAGGCACAGATACAGTATGGGTTTAGAGAAGGGATATGCTTCACGCACCTTTCTAGTATTTGCTGCTTGTTTATTTGTGATCAATGCACGGAGCTGGAAGGGAATAAGACCCCAAGTTTTAACATGAAGTTGTTCTTACTTTACACAAGAGAGCAATGGCATATTGAAACACTCGCTTTGATGGGTTCCCTGGCCTTCAGGGAGTGCTCAGTAAAAGCTTTCTGCTACGTCTGGATCGACATAACTGGGATTGTTGGTCCCACGTGAATTGAGCCAGGAAGTACTGCAGTACAGAGATGGTCCAGATAGGAAGGCAAATGTCACTGACAGGCAAGATCTAATTTCTGTGCTAGGCTAACGATGTGACTGATGCTGAGCCAGTAGGAAATTATTATGGCCTAGATTAGATTACACATGCAATGTCAGAAGAGCCCTTCTCCACCCCTGCATGTATCTCTGCCCTTCCCTACCCCGTGCCAGAGGGCAGCCAGCCCCTTGCCTCTCTTCCATCACGCTTTTGTTAATACAGGTAGGTTAGAAAGCTGTGTAAGCAATTACAAGCTCCATAATAATGTTCTATCAGCCACCTTTCCCTCACCCTCTCCTGAAATCTCATTAAACAAACAAAAAAAAAAAAAAAAAACACACAAAAAAAAAAAAAAACCAAAAAAGGAAAACCTGTCTGTATGGAAATCCAAAGTGACCCCTCTTATGCATGCATTGGTATTTGTTTCACCTGCCAGAAGCACAAAAGGCTTTTCAGGTCCAGAGGCTGCCGGGAGCATCAGCAGGGCCAACAGCAAAATGAATGACTGTGCCACAAACCAGAATGGAAATCTGAACCCCAGCAGCTCCAGTGGCACCTGAAACGCGCCAGCACCAGCGAGCGTATCCCTCTGGCGCAGCATTGGCTGGCATGTCTCCCTCAGCAGAAAACTCTCCTCGTTTGCTGTCCAACGAAAGGAGCAGGTTTGAGTTACAGTACAGGACAGCTTACGTCTGTGATATTTTCTTTCCTCTCTGCCTGACTAGGAGAGAAACCATCTTTGCCCATACACCAGCGGGAGTTAACAGAGCACTGTGCAAAGCCACACACCCACACATGGCGGGACACCAAGATGAAGCTCGTGTTGCAGAAGGGCATGGCAAGGTGTCAGGTGAAGGACTATCCAGCTGACTTCCAGAGAGAAAATACAGCCTTCAGGGATGTAGGGGAACACCACAGAATCACTGCTGGAGAAGCTATTATTTCTCTCATGTAGGCTTACAATCCAACCTCAGCACAAGCGAAGTCTGGGTGAAAGGTACCAGTTTAAGAGTAGATGTAGGAGCAGATGTAGAAGAAAGCAGCAGTGATCTCTGTTTCTTTGCCTGTGGCTGCACAACTCCTCGTGCAGAAAGTGAAGGTCCTGCACGAGGGAAGGTTTAGGTTTCCCCGCTCAGCAGCGGGTACTCAGATCCCCCAGAACCACCCTGCTTGAACTCAGGTGGATCTGAGTCCGCTCTGGTGACCCAAGTGTCTCACAGGTGTGCCTCAGAGTTGAACTGAAAACAAAAGATAGCTTTCACTGCCTTGGAATTTCATTCAAAACCAGTGCAAATTGGGATCTGAAAACAAAATGTCCCTAAAGTCCTATGCGTTCATTTTTTAGAAGCTGGTGCTAATGCCCATGAAATAGCTTCATTACTGTTTGTATTACGCTTACAGTTTTGCATGAGATGTTGCACAAATACTTAGCATGGGCTTGTCCTGCACTTACATGGCCACCGGGTTGATTGATTTGGGTTATCTGATAACGACTGAGTGTTTATTTATTCAGTGTATTGCTAGAAGCCTCTTAAGGTTGACTAGAGCACTGTACCAGCATTCCTTTGGGTTAGCTTGTAAAAATTTAGTGATATAAACAGGGAGCGCTCCCCTGAGCTTGCAGACATTAGCAGAAGTCAGGCCCTAGCGCAGCTGTTTGAAATGCTGGCAGGTGGACTTGCTGGGATGGCATGAAAATGGGATTTATATTTATTAAACCTCTTTTCAAAGCTTTATTTTTGAGTTGGTCAATTATTTCCAAGTTTGACCTTAATAATGGCTAAATTGTGACTAGCACTGAGATGTAGCAAGTCAGATGGAGCTGGCCTGAAACCAGCTGAGAGGTATCATTTAAAAGATAGCTAGCTGTCCGTACTCTAATTTCTCCATGAGACAAAAGCTCCAGCTCAGGAACACATTTCAGTATAAGTTTCTGTCCTACACAGTCAGTCAAGACTGGAAAGCATAGGAAATGGATGAGTGAAGAAAAATAAAATCAGGAGAATCCTATGGCAAGCAGACTTGGAGACTCTAAAAGAACAAAACAAGTTGTAAAAGTATTTTTTTCAAGAGTGAGAGGGATCCTAGCAGTAGCATTAGTCCACCATGACAAATCTTCTGTCTCCATCACTAAGGCAGGAGGACACAATTTTTTTCTGTTCTGTACAGAAGAAGGAGCTAGTGAATTGATGCCACATGAGGTCTGTTAAGGATACTTTATAGCAAATGGTAAGTAAAAAGGAAGCCAGGCAACACCAATGCTAAGAAGCAGCTATTAACGTCAGGCAATCTAAAATCACCAGGTCAAGACAACTTTTGTCTGGCATGTTATTACAGACTGTTACCTTGCATCAGTCCTGTCCCAAAGAAAAGATAAAGAGTTAAACCAATGCTTAGGGTCTGCCCTACTGTAGTGAAGCAGGAGCTAGAGTTTCCAAGTCACCCGTACCAGAGATGTATGGCCTAAATGCAAAGACTTACCAAAGGCACATAAGAGCTTCCAAGAAATCCTTCCAGGAGAGGGGTACTCTCAAAAGATTGCAACACTACACTAACAAAATTCTTTTCTGCAGCATGCAGGATTGAACAAACTTCTTCTGCTATGATATTGCTTTTCACCCTTAACTCTTACCTCCTCCACCTCCCTTTTGGTAGCGGTATCAGGGAATTCTTCACGGCATCTGTGATTCATATTTAACAGATTGAATTCATGAGTGCCGTTGTAGGGAATCACTGGGGACTATCCCTACAGGAAACATCAGAGAAGTGCAAAAGCAGGCACCTGGAAAAAAACCAAGAAGGGTATTAAAAACAGAGGACACATCTTTGAATTTAACCTGCATCCAGAAGAGAGAATGGGGACTCACCCCGGGAATGGGAAAGCAATTTCACACTGTAGGCCTAGCCCAGAAGGTCTTTGCCTTGGCAGAGTACTGGTGTGCTGGCATCCATTCCCTGTGTGGGTTATATTAGTTGACCAAGAGGATATCCTATTCCATTCATTTTCCCTTTCATGAGCCAACAGCTAATCCTAGCATTTCTTTGCGATCGTTTCCCCTCTATTCTTCTCCTCTTTGGATGATCATTTCCTGATGTGCAAGCCCTGTGCTCAGCCCAAGGAAGATGTTGCCCATGACTGACCTCTGCACAACACTGCCATAACAAATGTGTTTGCGAGCGTGGTGCAGCATCTGGCTATTTGCCTTTGGTGGAGAGACGACCTCTCTGCTTTTGGGGAGGCAGGCAGCTGCCTTCCCGCTGCAGCTGAGTGATGTTCAGTGTGAGGTCTCAGATGGCCAAAGCCTACAAACACAGCAGAGACTGGTCCCTCCCTGGGGAAGGAAAGAGACCACTGGGCACAGTCTCTGGGAAGCCCCCAGGCTCTAGTTTTGCTAGCCTGGGCTAAGTACGTGCCTCCAGTACCTGCTCAGGGCTTCCTCCCCTACAGCTGGACGACCAGAGGGGTTTCCAGCAGAGAAACCTGGGCTGGGGCCTGCTGGTGGTTTGCCAGGGCTTCGTGTCCCACTGGGGGCCATCAGATTGGCCTTGTCTTGCTTTGACCTGGATTTCAGAGATGAGCAGCTCCATCCCAGTCCCCCAGGCTGCCCCACCCGCACCATGGCCGGCAGTGCCGAGCAGCCTGGCACGTGTTAGCTGGATGCAGTCCTGTGCTTAAACATTAAAAATGCCACAGCGCGGAGTGGCTGCTCGCTGCCTGCCCCTGGCACTGCTGGTGCCCACTAACAACGTGTCCCGGGGGCGATGAAGTGCTGCCATCCGTGCCTGGGCTGTCTGAGGCTCCGTCTTCCGAGGTGGCATGCCCCCGGGAGAGGGGAAGGGTGGGTGGAGGGGAAGGGGGGCCAGGGGGGCCCCGCAGTCCTGCTGAGCCCATGGCGGCATCACCCCGGGCAGTGGGCAGGGAGGAGAAGCTGGCGGCAGGCACCAGGCATCTCACAGGAATTAATACCCTTCTCGGCTTGACATGTCTACATACAAAGCACTGCTGGTCGTCCTGCAACAGGCATTATATTATTATAAGCATTTATCTAAGGCACCCAGGACCCAGACACTATAATTAGAGAGCAGCTAAGGTCAGACGAGTGATTAGTTAACAGTAGTTCTCTGACTCGCCTTACATGCCTTGTTCATCTTCATTCAAAATTATTTAGTTTGCTGACGGTCATATAATTTCCTGCTAGGTGATCCTGAACATGTGAGTGTTTGGCCATGAAATCTTCCCCAAAATTACCAGAAGCTGAAGGCTGAGTTAGTGACTTCCAGGAGAGCGTTTCCCCCGGCCTGCCACCACTGAGCTCCGTGTCTCAGTCCTCTCCCATGCTATCCTGTGCCTGCACACACACGCAGCCCTTTGTCTAGCTCCTAAAGCTCTACTAATCAATCTAGTCAATGAGAAGAACCTTTATACCGTTAATTTAAGACATTTTTATTCTGCATGCATTTTGCTTTGACTCACAGATGCGTGCTTATTTGACAGGCCCCATCCTTGAGCGGGAATTTAGGATTCATTTCTGTGGACTGAAACGTGCGAAGTTATACATGAGAAGACAGGGTGATGGTGATCTGGATTGCCCAAGCCCAGCCTTCTGCACAAGTATCAGTCATGTTCAGTGTCAGACTGAGGATTTTACATTTGTTTTGACTACATTAGGAGGACAATGTCTCCTTATCCCAGTACTCTACTAGTAAAAATAAATGCCCATAGCAGGGAGGAAAAATATTGTCCCTGATTTCATATCCCATGCAAGGTAATTATTTTCTTTTCATTGTAATGCTCTTGTTTCTTTGTATCTCCTTCCTTTTTTTCCTGTTAGCCTTTTCCAGTAAACGACGGAGGGCTTGCAAGTTTAGCAGAGGTTTTATTTTGTATTTTTTTTTTACTTTATGAAGGGCACAGCAGCACATTAACCTACCAGATATGTACGTATCTGTAGCTGCCTAGAACACCACCCCAACAGCAGGCAACCCAACATGCTCCCTGGCAAAGGCGCTGCCCTCCAGCATGCAGGAGAAACACACCGAAATGTTATGCAGAAGATCAGGACGATTGTAACAGTCTTTCTGGCCTTAAAATACGCAAAGCTTCAAGTAAGGGAAACGATCCTTTTGCAGCAGAAAAGGTATCATCACCTAAGCCAGCTCACGCCATTAGAAAACAACTTAACACAGAGTACTTGGATCATTACAT
The DNA here is from genome assembly GCA_026212715.1 of Elanus axillaris. Classification (NCBI taxonomy): domain Eukaryota; kingdom Metazoa; phylum Chordata; class Aves; order Accipitriformes; family Accipitridae; genus Elanus; species Elanus axillaris. Next base: position 25,918,218 of record JANZLQ010000032.1, read on the forward strand.
GACTATTATTTCCACTTTTAAAAAATCTGGCCAAACACTACCCCAAAAATTCCTGTTAAAATATAGTTAGAATACCAAGTACGTTTATAGAGCTGTGTTTGCTTTTTCTCTCTCTCATTGCACTCTCCTGCCTTTCTCTCATGTGGCAAGTTTATCATCTGCTGGAGGCATCAGGTGTGTATCAAAGGCACCTCTGCTCTGCTCTGCTCTGCTCACGTACCTCCGGGGGACGAGCTGGGGCCCTGCAGACAGCTACAAGCGACCACCACAGAAAAGTCATTGCATCCACACTCAGCCACACTTGTTTGGAGAGGACAGTCATCCCTCTAGCCAGAGGAAAGCAATCATAACAGCTAAATTACAGGACTTCAAAGCTTTCACTGCATTGTAAATCCTCAGCACAGCAGCTGCCGGGTATTGTCCTGGTGAGCAAAACTGATCAGTCTCATTTAATCATGTCACACTTCATTTGTGCCACAAGTGTCAGGAAGCTGGTCAAAAACAAGGTTAACGGGCTACAGTGCGTCACAGGCCGATAATCAGATTAAGCAGGCAGTTGCCCAGTTACTGGCCATGATTATATTCACCCTACGATACTGCTTTTAACTGTTTGTGACTGGGTTGCCAATCTGGTATTACAGGCAGGAAGGACAAGGCTAAGAACCCAGGGGAAAGTAGTTATTGCTGGAGATTAAAAGGTGTTCCTGCAAGGTGCAAAATAAAAACTGTCAGGAAAGATATAGAAGTATTTGCCTTTTCACATACTCTGTTTTTTAATATTGTGAGGGGCGTTTAGTATGAGCACAATCATTTTAAAACTCTCTTTATACAGACATATATTTGCCTCAGCAGCAACCCATTAAGTAATCTACTAAAAATAAAACTGGGCAAAATGAATGGGGCCTTTTCCTAGTATTTTATAGGTCATAATAAACCAGGACCTTTCCTTCGACACTTTCTTGATTATTTAACTTGAAATGCATTTTTCACAGCTCTCAGATTTCATTGCTTCATCACCATCTCAGCGGGGACAGAGCGCAAACTGTACGGTCCCAGTGCGGCTGCAGGTCAGGTTACAAGTCTGTGGGGTCCTATGGACTAAGTACACAAAGAGAGTGATGTCATTTCAGAAGAGACACAGGTCAGCTCCTGCCAATGTCCCCAGCTGCCTGCTGGGACTTGATGTAGAGTTGCCATGGGAAATAGCAATGTAAGAAAAAACAGAGATTAAAAAACCCTCAATGTTTTAAAACCTGCGTGATAAAGGAAGATGCAAACTCTCCTCCTCACCCCCCCTTCAGTGTTGAGGGGGAAGCCTGTGAGGAGCCTCAGGACCTTGCTGAAGACAGCGGGGCAAGTGCGGCCGGAGGGACAGGGCACGGGGTGGCGATGCCCATCTCACGACCTGCCTCCCAGCAGCCGCCGCTGCGCTCCTCCCTTGCTGTTTCTTACAGGGATGAAACAGAGAGGCACAAGAATTAGAGCTGGCCACCCACCCGACCTCATGAAGTACCGCCCTTTTGCCAAAATGCTAATTTAAAGGAGAGTAAAAATGGTCCCAAGTTTGCACAGAAAGATATAATTAATGAAAAGGTGTCAGATAATTAAATTGGTTTATTATTTTGGGAGCCTGACCTTTTCTACACTGCGACTCATGTTCTCTGGCTTGGCATGTGTTCCTGCGTAAAGTTAGACATCTGTTTCTCTTCTGTGACTCGGTTTTACTGTCTGTAAAGCGTATTTGATCCTATTATGATATGAAGCCTTGCAAGGCAAACAATTAAAGCAACTCTGAGATTCCTGAACAAAACCCTGATTTTCCTTCAAGTGCAGCTTTGCCAGCAGGTAGAGCTCCTCCAGTTCAGGGTCTCTGCCTCATGAAATTAAAGCATTTAATGCAAATAGGAAGAAGTACTCCTCTACACGCTTTACTCGGCTGGTGGAACGCAGACCCAGAACAAAGGACAGAGCCAAGCCAAGCATAATGCCGAAATGCTCGGAGATACCAGCAGCGTGGGCTTCGCACCTGGCCAGCGAGTGGCAGGTTTGCTCTCAGCCTTGCCCAAGGTGGGGGCCGCTAAACCAGTGAGGCAAAAAAGACGGAAATTATCCTAAGAGCAGAAGAATCAGAACATCCTGAACCCAGGCTTATCCGAAACAGCCGCAGCTGCTGGAGCATACGCTCCTGGGTGAAGTCAGGCCATAGGCACTTTGCATTTCGAGGCTGTCAGCACATCCTTCGCTGTCACATCCCCTCAGCTCTCCATCTGGCATACACCTGTGTCTTGCTCCTGGCTCTTGGCAGCACAGATGCCTGAATACAGAAGAAGCCTTTCCTTCAGCGGGTTCAGAGAGGATGACAAATTGATTTCTTCCCTGACTTCCCAGTCGGAGCACCCCTTCATCCATTTCAGGCAAAACGACCTGGCTTAGTTTAAACAACCCAAGTCGAGGCTGTGAGTTATTCTGGTCGGTTTTGCCTGGAGCAGGACTGGGAGTGCTCACATGAACCAGTTTTCCAGGAGACCCGATGGACGGTGGTGGCTATAGCTGGAGGAAGAGGCACCGCCTCTGGCTGGCACAGCTGGATCGGGGTCAGACTTGTGGCCGCAGCCCTCTGACTGGCAGGAGAAAACTTTTTTTCTTTTCCCTTTCTAATACTGAAGGTAGTTTTTGTCCCTGGAGGTGTGTGGGAGGGGCCCAGTAAATCTGCACAGTGAAGCACAGTCTCAGTGCAATGGTTGCTTTAACGTGGAGTCGGAGCAAAAAGCGATACGGCTGAACGAGAGACACTCCCTGAGAGTCAGTGTTGGCCAGGGAGGGTGGTACAGGCCTGTGGGGATTGTCTAGGGAGAAAGCCGATAATGGGAAAGCTTGCAAAATCCAAACTTAATCTCTTGCGCTGCAGAGGACTAATCCTCATGCTTGACATTAATCTTTTCAATGGAGATATAACGCCCTTATCTTCCACGTTGCTCATTGAGCCAGAAAGTAGGGCCTGTGGTCTTTATAGCTGAATACGGAGCTGCAGAAATCCTTAACACTGACACTGTCTTTCTGCTGGCTCTTCTTAAGATTTCAGTAGGGACCGGGCTCTCATTGATGACAGCCCACCTCTGCTCTTTTTTAAGAAACATTCCCAGGACCCATAGTCCTGATACAGCCCCTTCTCTTGAAATAAGAAATCTCTCTTTGCCCATCAAGGAAGAGGCCATTGGCAAGCAGGAGTGTAACAACCTGCCACCCATGGCAACCCACTAGGAGATCTCCAGACTTGGAGCTGGCTGGCAGTGGGAATGGCTCTGGCCTCTTCTATGGTCTTTCTTGTATGTGGCATCACCCGGAGAGTCCTCGTAGTTTGGGTTTGCTGTCACAAGGTCAGTACTTATGCTGCAAATGATGGCAGCCTGACTAGCCTGGAGACAAAAGCCTTGTTCTCCTCTCTGGAGCAGAGGCCGTACAGCTTGCCCTACATGCAGCAGTCGAGCCAAAGCCCACTGAATTTTCCGGTCTTCTGGACCAGGCCTATAAGTTCACCCACCTCTACCTCTTTCTGACCTACAAGCATTTATGGAGATTTTTGATTTCTCCCCTTCCACACC